>APFE030764266.1:5228-50834 GCA_000404065.3 Pinus taeda | reverse complement strand
TTTCCAACAATTGGTATCAGAGTAGGTCCTTTTGAAGAAGCTTGATCGCTTGAAGGAAAAGATCCATCAGAATGGCTAATCCAGAAAAAGAGGCACATATCAGGCCACCAATCTTTGACGGGAGAAACTTTACCCACTGGAAGATAAGAACCACAACATATCTACAATCACTTGGAGTATAAGTTTGGGGAATCGTAGAAAGTGGATACAATTTCCCATCAGCAGTTCCTACAGATGCAGCCGAGGAAAAGCAATATGAGCTCAATGCCAAAGTTGTTATTGTCTTATTGGGAAGTTTGAAAAAATCAAAATTTATGAAGATCATGCATTTCAAATCAGCTAAGGAAATGTGGGACAAAATCATTCTAAGCTACGAAGGAGATGAATAGGTAAAAAGAGCAAAGCTTCAAACTCTTAGAATCCGGTATGAAAATCTTAAGATGCATAGTAATGAAAACATAGCTAATTACTTCTTGCGTATGGATGAAATTGTAAATTGTATGAGGGACTTGGGTGAAGAATTTAAGGAAGTTGTCTTAGTTGAAAAAGTTTTGAGATCCCTGTCTGCTAAATTTGATTCCAATGTGTCTGCCATAGAAGAAAAGGAGAATCTGCAGAAAATCACCATGTCACAACTTCACGGAATCTTAACTGTTTTTGAGATGCGAAAAGAGGGACCATCAGAAGCCGAATTCGAAGCAGAGGAAGAAGATGAGGTAAATTTTATCAAGAATCTTGAACGGGGAACTGGACGATTCAAAGGTAAGCTACCTTTCAAATGTTTTTCATGTGGTAGAGTTGGTCACGATGCTGCTAGATGCCCTCATAACAAAGGAATGATGTCTGAAGAAGGTAATAGAAGCTATTATACACATGTTAAAAGTAATGACTCATTCAATGGTAGTGAAGACATTAGAAGTCTCATGGCATATGGTAAGAAGAATGCAGAAACTGAAGAAGTTACCAGATTAAACGAACAATTGGAGACAGTAACCAGGGTAAGGGAGAAATTGCAGGATATAGTAAAAGATTAGAGCATAACAATTTAGAATCTGAGTCAAAGATTTTATCTCTAAAATAAGATCTTGAAAAATCAAAGGAGCAGAACAAAGAAGCTCTTGAACATGAAGTGATCAAATTGAAGCAACAAGTGGAAGAAGGAAGAAAAGCTGAAGAAGACCTAAGGAAAGAGTATCTGAAAAAGGAAGAACCACATCAGGTTGAGGTAAATATCTTAAAAGGTAAATTAGAAGAAAAGGATAAATTGTTGCAATTTCAAGATAGTACTAAGATTTTGGATGACATTCTTGGTATTCAAAGATCCCCTAGTATCAAGACTGGTCTTGGTTTTCATGAATTTGTTGAAGGAGAATCTAGTTCACAAGGTAAGGCAAGGAACTCCAAAGAGAAATCTAAAATGCTCAACAAGGAGTTGAGAGGACATCCCCATCAAAAATCAAGGAACGAGATTCTTCAAAGGAAATCTTTTACTCCTCCACTGAATAATGTTGAATGCTATGTATGTCATAATCTTGGACATGTTGCAGCCAGATGTAGAAGTAGAATGGTTCAAGATCATCACATCCTAGGTAGTTCAGAGGATATTGCTTTGCCTGCAATGCATATGGACACAAAGCAATTGATTGCAATATAAGGAACATGAAATATGTAAGATGTTATTCATGCAAAAAACTTGGACATAAAGCAAGGGAATGCAGGAGCAAATTTCAAAGTTCAAAACAAGAGGACCATACATCATCACTGTTTCAAAAGACAGAATTAGAGACAAAGAAGTGTGACATAACTCAGTTAGCTGACATAACAGACACAGGGGATACTGAAAGTGAAGAAATTCAGTATTCCATCTTGCATACGCTGATATAATGAATAGAAGCCACGTATATACGCGATTTACAGGCTGCAGAGTCACATATATGGAGATCAGAAGAAAGGGCACTAGAATAGACCCAAGAAATGGTTCGGTCATGAAAAGAAATGGTTGGCACAGGCTCAAGAGGAGCATATTCTTCAAATAATGCATTGTTGGCATTATGGTTAGGAGTTGTTGATAAAGTCTATGAAGCTAAATGATACATCTTTCTTTTTGATCAAAGGAATGGTATTGCAGGTTTAGATGCTCATGCTTATGGTGCAGATCATATATGATGAATGATAGTCATGATTTTTAATGAAGTGCTGGTCCTAAATCTTGTATTTGCCCAGGGGGAGCATGGATGGATTGATACATCTTGGCATATACAAAGGGGGCGCTCATTCAAAGATTTCAACAGGTACTCAGGGGGGGTATGGACAGCAGAAGGTATACCAAGGAAGACAATATCTTGGTCCACCCTTTGCCCTTGATGTCAAAGGGGGAGAGTGACTTGGTGTGGTGGTTGCCATCAAGTCCAAAGGGGGAGATTGTTGTCATTATGATACAGGTGTTGTCCTTGATGGCAACTCACTCAGAGGTTTGATACAGGTGATGGCAACTTAATCAGATGATAGATTAGAATGCAGCAGGTCAAGAGAGAGGTATACGCAGGTTGTCCATGATGAAAGTGCTTATATACGTGGGTTAGCAGCGCAAAAGGCACGTACTCGTATACACGCGGGTTAATGGAAGTAAAGGAGCGTACATGTTGGAAACCATGGTTTTGGTCCGTGGTATTTGGTCCAAAGTGACGACCTTAGGTATTGGGTTCATGGTATTGTTTCTACATGGTTTTGGACCATGGTATTGAGAGAATCCTAAACCTATATTAGGAGAAGATCATTAGGCAAAAAGGGAAGCGAGGTATGAATGTCTGATGAAGGGTGAAGATCTAGTATTGCTGGTTATCTGTTTGTGCTGCTTGGATTGGGTTGAGATAACAACAAAGGTACAAGTAATTATATTTAGATCTTTACGTTGTTTGCATGTGGTGAAAGCGCGTATACACACGGTTTTGATATAGTAAAGCAGCGTATACATTATGAGATTTGGTATTTCTGGTTGCTATTGATTCTACTGGTTGTTGCAGAGTTCTGGGCTCTGGTTTGTGTTCTGTGTTTTTGATGACAGGGTTTCAGAGATTCAGTATTGGGTGATTTAGTGATTTATGATACAAGTATAAGTTGATGGTTGTATTGCAGCAGTGATTGTTTTGTACTTATGGATCCAGTCTGAAAATTTATGAAACGTGGTCCCTGAAGAAAAGAAGGTTGCAGCCTTTTGTAGGTCAACAACTACATACTAGTATATCCGCTAGTACAAGAGCTAAAGGGGTTGTAGCTCCCTTCCAGAAGTAGCTAGAAAACGAGAGAGGGTTGTAGCCCTCTGCAGGTTGTAGCCTGCCTGCTGGTAAAGTACTGCACCAGTACATTGTAAAAGAAGTTTCTTATTAAAGGAAGAAAGAGATGAATTGCAACAGGTGGTTTTCACCCACATTGGGTTTCCACCTTATATCATGGTGTTCATGTGTGATTCTTATGTGTGATGATCTGTACTGTTTTACTACACTGGTTTACTGTTAATGTGGTTAATAATGTTCTGATGCATTTACTGAAGATAAGCTAACTGAATCATAAGATTGTTGCATATACGCTTGTTGCATTTAACACAGTCGCGTATATACGCGTATATGCTTAACTGAAGTCGCGTATATGAATCTGAGTGTGAAAATGAAAAAGTAGCTGATTTGATAATACTGATTCACCCCCCCTCTCAGTATTATTTCCAACAGGGTAGTAAGGATGATATAGGAATATTTTTCATAGGAGCTTCACCTTTGATATCCATGATTGGAAAATCAAAGTTGGTGATAGTAGCATATGTTTTACCATTGCTTTCATTGTTGTCCCCCATGACTAATTTTTCTAATCCTTCTTGTAGAAGAAGTCCTTCAAACCTTTCTTGTGATGGCCTTGTAGATGTGATTAGTGCCTCAAATACCCCTGGGGCTGGCTATTTCACTGCACAACATGTATTTGTATATTGATAAACCAACAGGTTCTTTTCTGTCTCAGGTGTTCAATGTTCCCCCTTAGTTTCCCCTTGACCATCAGTCCTCAAGTTTTGGCTACTAGCTTCCCCTTCCTGCTCATGAATTGGATTCTTGATCTTGGGGGTATGGGTGCTAGTTTTAGAATGATATGGTCTCAAGATAGAGGAATCAAAGGTCTCTTCTTTTGTTATGGGAATAAACCTTTTTGTGGCCCTTTTTTCCTTGAGATGGATTGTTCTTTTTCTGCCTTGGAGATTATTTCTTGGATAAATGTCTTCCTTCCCAAATCTACATTCTTCCTTTCCATTTTAGGACTCGTTTTTACTTTGAATAATTAGAGTGGGTGGTGATTTTAGTATCTCTGTAATTACTACAATTGCACACATGGACCCTATGTGTATTAACTCACACCCTGAGTGTCTCAGTCTTCGATAGTGGTGATCCCTCCTAGGTATGTTAATGTGATGCCTGGGTTCTTACCTCTCCTCTTACTGCCTAGTAACTGAAGAGCTGAAGACATGCTAAACAAAACCCCAAAATTCCCTAGGTTCCCTAATAATCACAATGGTGAGCCCACCCACGTATGTTAGAGTGATGCGCAAGTTCTTACCTCTCATCTTACCGCCCAACAATTGTGGACTAGGAACACTCTATGTCAAACAAAAAATTTGGGTGACTGTATCGTCAACTACCATCCCTAGCAACGACACAAAAATGTAGTGCTGCTTTAATCAATATTAATTGACCAAGATTGCATCATTTAATTTTCAACACAGGGTAGGTCTTGTTGTTTCAATGGAGTTCACATTGTCTGTGTCGATACACTCTAGCCAAGAATAAGGAAATGCAGAAAATAGTAAAACATGTCGCTGATGTAAATTGCTGAATCAAACCATGCATGTAGACATAAAAACACTCTACGAAATTAAATCACACTTCGTAGCTATCAAAGTAAAGGTGTGCTACATAGGAACTAATATCTATTAAGCAAAGTCTTTCAGTAGAAATCACATAAGAGAATTTTTTGGCCAAAGCCAGATCTATCTTCAACTTGGAAACCCTTATGCGAGACCATTCAAAGTGATGAACTTTAATAGCAGTGGCCCTTCTATATAGGGTAGTAATTTCTGTATTCAAGCTTTTGTGATCCATAATGAATTAAGTAAAGTCTTTTGGTAGAAATCACATAAGAGAAATTTTTGGCCAAATCTAGATCTGTTTTCAACTTGGAAACCCTTACACGAGACCATTCAAAGTGATGAAATTTAATAGAAGTGACCCTTTCTTATAGGGTAGTAATTTTTGTATTCAAGCTTCTGTGATCCATAATGAGTTAAGCAAAGTCTTTTGGTAGAAATCACATAAGATAAATTTTTGGCCAAAGCCAGATCTTTCTACAACTCGAAAACCCTTACATGAGACCCTTCGAAGTGATGAACTTTAATAGTAGTGTCCCTTCCATATGGGGTAGTAATTTCTTTACTCAAGCTTCTGTGATCTAGAATGAATTAAGAAAATTCTTTCGGTAGAAATCACATAAGAGAAATTTTTGGCCAAATCTAGATCTGTCTTCAACTTGGAAACCCTTATGCAAGACAGTTCAAAGTGATGAACTTTAATAGCAGTGGCCCTTTTGTATATGTTAGTAATTTCTATATTCAATCTTCTATGATCCATAATGAATTAAGCAAAGTCTTTTTGTAGAAATCACATAAGAGAAATTTTTGGCCAAAGCTAGATTTGTCTTCAACTTGGAAATCCTTATGCGAGACCGATCAAACTAATGAACTTTAATAGCAGTGGCCCTTTTGTATAGGGTAGTAATTCTTGTAATCAAGCTTTTATGATCCATTATTAATTAGGCAAAGTCTTTTGGTAGAAATCACATAAGAGAAATTTTTGGCCAAAGCCAGATCTATCTTCAACTTGGAAACCCTTAAGCGAGATCGTTAAAAGTGATGAAATTTAATAGCAATGACCCTTCTATATAGGGTAGTAATTTATATATTCAAGATTTTGTGATCCATAATGAACTAAGACAAGTCTTTCGGTAGGAAACACATAAGAGATTTTTTTGGCCAAAGCTAGATTTGTCTTCAACTTGGAAACCCTTATGCAAGACTGTTCAAAGTGATGAACTTTAATAGTAGTGGCCCTTCGACATATGGTAGTAATTTATGTATTCAAGCTTCTGTGATCCATAACAAATTAAGCAAAGTCTTTCGGTAGAAATGACACAAGCAAAATATTTGGCTCACAGAATCTTGAATAAAAAAACTAATATCTACTCGAGTTGGTTACTGCCACTTTGTTGATTAAATCATTGTAACAACATAATTTAAATAGAAACAACATCGAATGTAATCCATGATTTGTACAACAACAAAAAGAAACCATAAATAAATTATCTAACTAGAATTTACACTACCTATGTCAATACAATCCATGCCAAAGAGGAGGGATGTTCCTCCTTAGCAGGGTGTGAGAATAACACAAAAGTAATTAACGAATCAGTTGAAGAGTAGTAACAACATCAACGTGCTGATTAATATTAAGAATAGACTCAGAAATACAGAAGGAGGGTCACAATACTTTTCTACATGTCGTCCTTGTACATGAAAAATCAAGATCCTTTATAGTTTTACAACTTGAAATTAGAAAACAAAGTAGTCATGAGAATGTCATGATTCTCATGCTGATAAAAAATAAAATTAGTTTCAACCTATTTCTAAACAAATATATATCAATTATGATTGCAATTTCTTGGGTCTTGTTGCTTCCAAAATAAAGAATCCTTACTGCCGACTACTGTAATGTGGAATAATACCCACATTTTCTAGCTTTGGCGCAATAACATCGAGTGAATGGCAGTTCGGGATGTCACGACATCACTACAGAAAACACTTTCGGCGTGACAATGGACTCTTCTATCAGCGCGTAGTGTAACAACATCTTGTAACAACATCCAATGTGTAACATCAACCTATAAAAGAATCCAATATGTAACAAAAACAACCTATAAGAGCATCTAGGGTGTAACAACAGACCATTGTACCCTCCTCTACAATTAATTCACGTTGCTTGTTTGCTCCATATATTTTTTCTCGCAAGCCATCACTTGAAAAGAATAAGAGCTTCCCAGAATACTTCTTCAATACTCTCCCAGTTAGCCACAAGAAGGAATAAAGCCTCGTGTTATTTAGTAAAATACAACAAAGTAAAATGACAATAGAATAGGTTAGAAAGGTGAGAAAGTGAGGAAATGGATCATGTAAAGTCACAGGCCTAGAAGACAGAAAGGTCAAAACTAGGGAAATAATGTGTACAAAATAGGTAAAAAACCACACACAATAGTGGTGTTGGGCAATGTTTTGACTTAGAAAACACATTGATAAGTTTGAAGGAATAAATAAGGATTTGTAAAGTAGATACTGACATAATCATGCAGGAACATGAGAAATGGGTAGAGCTTAATCCAGAAATCCTTCATAGTTTATGAGAACTGCAAAGACAAGGACCACTTCGGATCAACCATGGATAACAAGACAAAACTAATGGGGAATATGGAAGTAGGTCTTTTGATGGGTAGAGGTCAGATAGATATGACATGGTCAAAGATGGTAGGCTCTTGGATACTCTCGGTAGGAGAGGTTATGGACACATGTACTATTCTAGTTCTAGTTTTGATAGGAGTCATGGTCATCATCATTATCATCCTTACAATAAGAGTGATAGGTGATGTTTTCCAGATGATTTCAAAAAATCAAAGGCACCTACATTTGATGGGGAAGTGAAGAAAACATAGGATGCAAAAGCATGGTTGCTTGGAATGAGTAATTCTTTAGATTGCATAATTATTTAGAGAACATGAAGGCCAAAATAACTACATTTTGTCTTGAAGGTAAAGAAAATATCTAGTGGGAAGATGAAAAGAACGTTAGAGATATTTATGAGGAGGGGTTGAGTTGGAGTGAATTCTAGAGATTATTCATGAAGAAGTATCTATCAGAGAGGTACTATGAGGACATGGAAAAAGAGTTTTATGAGAAAAAAATGGGCTCTATGACTGATGATCAATACAGTAGCATATTTTATTTATTTATTGAGGTATGTGCCTTACCTCAAGGAGGATAAGGCCAAGATTCATAGATTCATCAGTGGGTTTCTGATAGCATTCAAAGATATGACTGAGGTTGATGAGCCTAGATAGTTGGAGGCCATCTAGAAGCTAAAGCATTATTATGAGCAATCAAAGTGTAGATCTAAGATTGAATCATATCATATGAACACATGTATTGGTTATTATGTGATATTATGTCTAATTTTTCATCATTTCTATTCTCATTATATGCATGGTTTTATGGCGTGATCTAGCAATGGATGTTGTCATGATTTTATAAGTTAATGTATGGTTGATGAATGCATGTGATAACAAGTATCGTTGTAGCTACCTTAAGAGGTCATTGAGCCTTTTGGGTGATTCTCAAATGAAGTTCAAAATTTTATGAACATATATGCATTCCTGACCTGTAGCTTATATGTTTATCATATGTTTGATGAAATGAGTATCATCTATTAGGCATGTATAGGTCAAGATATTGTTTAATGTTGAAATGGTTACCATTGTTATAACCATTGTCATGATTATGGAAAGTTATAAGCATTTATAGGCATTGGTCTAGAGGCTGGCCTTAAAAAGGCATATATATTTGATGACCACATGCATAGAACAAGGGATTTTGGGTCATAACCACATGGAGACAGGATTGTGGGTGCATTTATAGCCTCCCAACTATATGCATGTAGATTTATGGGTGTGGTTGGGGAGTAAACCTCATGAAAAAGAGTTCCAACTTATGGATTGATTACCTGGGGTGGTTCTTAGGCTCTTGTGTTATCTGTAGTCTTTGAGGGATGCTAGTAAATATTTTTAGTTTGCAAGCCTCACTTCCATGACTAGAACTTACAGGTCGGGTGATATCATAGTGACACTCAACTCATGTTCATCCTAGAGAGCTTGTAAAGTGGGTAAATGTGGGAGGAGGGGTTAAAGGGTGGTATCAAAGTGGGGTTGCAACATTGGACCTCAAGTGGATGCATATGTTTATGCAAGCATGTCAGTTATATATGTGCTTAATATGCATGCATTGGGATGGATATGGTTATCATGCATGTCATAGTTATTGTTCTCTTACATTTTCATTCATGTGTGTGTGTGTGTGTATCGTGCTAATTCGAACTGATTTGTGTAGATGAGATAACCTCCAATAAAATTCACTGAGGTATGATTTATGTTATGATTTCTATTTGGTTTATCTAACATGATATACTTGTAGGAAATATTAGGTCAATGATGAAGAACATGATGGTGGATTATAGTTCACATGACTCCCCTTAAAGGCCTAATGTGAATTCCATGGAATGGGAAAGGTAAATTGAATAACAAGGAGAAGAACATTCTCCTAATCTAGTAGATATAATTATGAGTATGAGGAAATAGATCGAATGTTGTAAGGAAGACAATAATAGGTTGATTGAGGTGTAAAAAAGGCTTTTCGGAGCTCAGGAAAAGTAGGAAGAAGTTAATGCAGTGATTCTATAGAGTATTTCAAAGCTACAAAAGCAAGGATAGATGGGGATCAGTCATGAACAAGAGGAAAAGAATAATGGAGCAGACAGTAGTATGTCTCAAAGGAGACACAAGTTGGATAGGGAAGATATATTGAATAGTGGTAGATTCTTAGATCCACCTAAAAGGAGGACAGGTATGTATGGGTTTTATTCTAGTTCTTCTTCCAGGACACATCATCGTCATTATTTCCAGCACCATAGGAGGAGTGAGTACTTGATAGAGGAATTCAAGAAATTCAAGTGTCCCACTTTTTATGGAGAGGTGAAGAAGATGGAGGATGCAGAAGCATGGTTTCTTGGGATGAATAATTTCTTCAAAATTCATGATTATTCAAAGAGCATGAAAGCCAATATAGCTACCCTCAATCTCAAGGGGAAAACAAATATTTGGTGGGAATATGGGAAAAATGTTAGAAGCATTAGAAAATAGTGGGTGATATGGTATCATTTTGAGAGACTTTTGAAGAAGAAGTAGCTATTTGAAATATACTATGATGACAAGGCCAAGGAGTTCTATGAGCTGAAGATGGGTTCCATAATAGATGATGATTACACTAGAATATTTTTGGAGATGTTGAAGTATGTGCCTTACTTCAAGGAAGAGAAAGCCAAGATTAAAAGGGTCATTAGTATGTTTCTAGTAGCATTTAGATATTGGATTGAGTTCAATGAGCCTCGGTCATTGGAGGAAGCGATAAGGAAACTGAAGAATTCCTATGAGCAATTAAATCACAAGCCTTGCCTTAAGTCAGATTGAAAAGGGAATGAAAAGGTTAAAGTAAAATGGCCTTAGAAGCTGGAAAGGCATCAAGATACACGTGAGAAAGAAAATGTGGCTCCTTACAAGAAGTTTAATGCAGTTGAGAAAGGAAATGAGTCTCATCCTAGAGAGCAGTAGAATAAAGGTAATGATAGGGGATTGTTGTACTATTGGATTTGTAGCAAGGATCATCACATGAAGGATTTTCCATTGTGCGAAGGCGACAAGACTTAGATCTACAGTGCTAAGGAAGAATAAATAGTTGGGGAGGTTGGTTAGAGAATTACTCAGATTTATGCAACACTTTATAATAGTTAGGTATACCATTACGCATCCATTAATCAAATGGATGGTAAGACCTATGAGTAAGTTGTTTCAATTTTTATTGATCCTAGATCTAATTATAGTTATGTTAATCCTGACAAGGTGGATAAGCCTTGAGTAAAAAAGTGCATGAAAATTCTTGGTGTTGGACTAAGGGGGCTTCGCCCATGTTAAATGTTAGTTAGCCAAACAAATCCCTACACTATTGGTCATTTAGGCATCACCCTGTGGAGCGTGGACCAAAGTCTCACCTGAAGCAGTATGGGGGGATGCTGGAACCACGTTTCCACACCCTGAGATGGTTGTGATGTCAGTTTATTCCTTCTATTCTTGCCTTCACACAGGTCACTTAGTTTTAGGGCCTGCCAGACTGACCCTCTACTTTGACTGTCAGTACCTCCATGAAAATGTATGATCGACCTTCACACAGCCCTAACCTGTGGCTTTGGTACTTTCGCATTGCTAGGGTAGTGTACGATGTATATTCCCAAACTAGTCTAAGTGTTTTACTCATCTTATTGTATAATCATAGTTAGAACCCTGTAAACAGATATTTTTATTTGCATTCAGTTATCCAACATAATTATACACATTCACGCATCACATAAGCTTTATAAAGGAATTTCATACATAATATGGCAAGATGCATTAATCGGAACAAAGACACATAATTTGCAAAATACTTCTCTTTATTAATATCTTCAAGTGATTATAGATTCTATCTACCCTGCGCACATAACTGCAGGGGTCCATGAAGTCAGCTGCGAACTTCCACCCTAGGCCTCTACGCACTCATCTGCAGCGCCTCTACCTATGCTACAACTCGAAACTTAGGCTTCTTACTTTAGCGCTATGACTCTCTAAGACTTATTTGAACTACTTAGTGCTTACTTAGCTCTTTTTATACAATCCCATGGTCTGCGGACCATGGGTAGATCTCTTATAGTTGAATTTACTTTACAAAAATAAGGGCGGACAACCCTTTATGACTCATGACACCTTCGCACTCCGCGACCATAAAACGTGGAGTCTTTACAAGTTTATTACAAACATTGACCCAAAACATGGTATTTTAGCCCGAAAATTGTCCTTTGGGGGATCTCATTCCCAAGAAGCCCCCAACACAAACATCATGACTCATCCTCGAGTCACTTAGCAGGTGCGGAGATCTTTGCATGAAGCCCTTCTAGCTCGACCCATATAACTGCAACCTCGGTAGTGCACTGAGCTGCTGCATGCTTCGCGTCTTTGACCATCTGCTCGGTCCTTACTCCTGAGTTCTTAGCTTGAAGTTTTTGCTGCATCACTTGCAGAGTTGTAAGCTTGCCTTCAATATAACCTATCACTCTGTAAGCCTCATCTAGGGAAGCCTTCAATCTTTCCTTCAGCATTGCTTCCTTATGTAGTGCTAATTCCACCTATTCCTTTAGCTACTTGGCATCTTACAGCCTTGAAAGTCTTTGTGTCAGTGCGATAGTTGGCGCTTCGCCCTTAACCTCATCATAGCGCTGCTATAGCTTGTGCACTCCCATCTCTAGTCATTGTACATTGGGCTCCTCCTGCAAGCTTGTGAGGACCTTGAAGGACTGCTCAAAATGTTGCATGCAGTCTGCTACTGCACTATCCACCACCACTAGTACTTCTATGATAGCAGTCGCCCACTGCTCCTTGACTTCTGGTGGAGTTGAAGGTTGGGCCTTCAACTACAACTCTGTGATCTGCAGGTTCAACTCCAACTGAACCTTCATCATCTTAGTGTGAGTGTTGCTCACCCCTGTGGCCAGCTTGCAGATGCACACCTCAATTGTCTCCTCCTTAAGAATGGCCAACTTTGGGACAATTCAGTAGGCCTCCTCGATGACCTGCATAATGTGCTTGCTCGGATTAGTTTCCTTGGCTTTAGCAGTGATGACAGAATCTTACTATAGTGCCATCTACTCATTGTTGATCCATTGTTCACTGATTAACTAGAGGGCACGGTGCTCACGGGCCCTCATCTCTCCAATCACTCCATCCTGCAAGAGGTGGAACACTTCACGCGGGAGCACTACTAGATTCAACCCTACTCCTATTAGGGTGCTGACAGTGGGCATGTTAGCTTCTTTCTCTATTGTCAACACTCCATTTGGTAGGACGATCGCACTGGAGGCCTTCACGTGCAGCATCTCGATAGCCTCTGAAGTGCCAATAGCAAGGCTGGTGGACACCATTATAGCCTGAGATGTGCGGGTCTGGAGCTCTTGTAAGCCTATCTGGATGGCCCCAAGATTATCTGTTGTTGTTGTTCAAATTGTTATGGGGCCTTCACGGTGACATCCCTCACTATGTCATCAATATCATGCAAATCAGCCTCTATTAGCGTGATAGGGTCTAGTGATGTCTCGGTAGCTTTTGATTTCTTCTTGGACCCTCCTTTCTCCAACTCTCTTGGGTGCTTTATGTGGGTAGACGTCTGATAAGGGTTCGCACTGTGTTGCTCATCTATCTCCTCCTTGGTCTTAAGTGAAGGTGACCTTCCACCTTTGTGAGAATCTCTCTCTATTCCACCTATCTACTTTGTTGTCTATGCAGCCTCATACTTCACCTGGGCCTTTTTAGCAGCCTCCTTTTTCCTCTTTTCGACCAGGTGTCTCATCTTAAGCTTCGCCTCCTCCTCCTTCCTCTGCACAATGGACTTGCTCCCTCCCACCATCAAGTCCATTGTAGCATGCCACTCTGCCGGTCATTGATCGAGTACTGCATCAATGGCATCATCTTTTACTAGATAAGGAAAGTCATACCATTTTTGCATAGGGTCCTTCTATGCCTTGATGGATGCATGATGGAAATCAAATTTAAATTTTTCATAGCCCTATAGATTGGCATACACTATAGGAAAAAATTGCATCTTGCAATTGATGGCCATGCAGATGTTCATCTCCATCAATATCTAGAATATCTTGCTATCCTTGACTCGTTGTGCATCCTTGATCGCCCACAACGAAGCATACTTTGTTACTTCTGGGAGGTCTGGTGCGACTGAAGGGAATTGGCTATCCTTTGGTAGCTCCCAAGCTACCAACACAATTGACAGCAAGAACCACGTGTAGTGGAACATCTTGTCGAGCTCCTATGCTTTTGGCAATTCACCAAGAACTCATCGCGAAGTTATTCTGACCAGTTGAACTGGAATCCTTTAGTGCATTGAGTTGGTAGCACAGTGATAGGCACTATCACCTCATCGACACAACACTTCCTCATTACTTTGTCTGCTAAGATCTGTGTGGCTACCTTCACAGCAGGGTTGCAGATGCTGGATATAGCATATCCGCGTGGCTTCTTCACCAGCTTTAAGTTTCTTTCATGGATTCTGCGAGGGCCTGCTCACCGCAATTTTTGCTAAATATCATGGCTGAATTCTCTCTTGTATACAACAATCGTGTTATCCTATGAATCAGCCTATCTATGATGGGCATTGGCTCCTCCAACCACAGACACCCATCATGCACCAAGCAAAATAGTTGCTTGAAGACCAATACTATCACCGGGGTGCGGTTATAGTGCGGCACCAAAGCAAGTTGAGCAAACCTGCCTTGTCTACTCCTCGATCTCTAGGTGTGGGATCTTCTTGTGATCAGTGAGGTCCCAGTCCTCAAGTTTTAGCAGCAGCACCCATACCAAACGCATTCCATTGAAAGCAATATGATATAGAAGCAGAGGGGTTTGCAAGGGGGTCTTGCTTTCATCGATGTCTTTTGGCACCTTGGTCTTGGGCTTGCACGGAGGGACATACTTAGGCAATCCAGTAATAGGGTCTGCACCCTGGGCTTCAACCTCCTCTACTTCGAATGCCACATCCTCATTGTCCATTGGAATGTCTTCAATGTCTTCCTCCTCTGACTCCAAATTTATGGCCTTGCCTTTCTCTTGTGTGGTGGGTTTTGGTGGGTTTCTCCTTGGCGATGTGTCCACCTGTATGGTAGGCTGCTTGACCTTTTTATCCTTCATGGTCACCTTGGTTGGGGTCAGCTTGGGTCTCGGTATCCTCAGAGACTTAGGGACTTTTACTAATACTTCATCCACTATTGGAGTAGCTACTTCTACCTTTGTCTCCTTTTTTGGCACCAAATCCTCTGCCACTACTTTAGTATTTATAGTTTTTGTGGGTTCCGACATAATGCTTTCCAACAGTGCTTGCGACATCTCTAGTAAGTTTGCAAATGATGGTGTCAATTTCAAAGCCTCAAAAAATTCTCGGTTCATGAGTGCCCGAGAGCTCAACAACTCAATTCTCAAAACGGCAAGTGTTTTTTTGTTGGGTAGCCACTTGTAATCTAAAGGGAATTTTGAATTCAATTCCAACTGTTCCCCCCAAATTCAATTCATTAATGCTAGATTGGCAGTAGATTTTCAAAGATCTGAGCCATAAAGTTCATCTTAAATGTCAGTTGCCCACTCCATTTGGCCACATTTCTATAGTCAAATCATGAATAGTGACTTTAACGGTCACTCTCTAGCTGACCTGCATGACTTCTCCATGGGTAGCACAACTCCCTTCACGTTGCTACGAACCCTGTGACACTTCCTTGCTTCATACATTCCTCCAATCGAGCAGCTCCCCAACCTGGGCAGTGTAGTTTATAGTCCTGTGCCTCCTTTTAGCTACCTAAAGCGCTAAGAGTATGCTACCTTCATCTAGTCGCATGGCTAGACCGCCTGTGTATAGCTTCAATCGACTTCCATTAACCTTTGCTGGGAAGGGATCTCCATTCTATTTCACTATTTGTACTGCTCCTCGGTCAGTAATCTCCTTAATGACATAGGGCCCTAACCAGTGCATCCTAAACTTCCCTAGAAATTTATCAAAATTACTGGCATATAGCAAAACTAGGTTATTTACCCTAAAAGTGCACAAATTAATGTGTCAATCATGCCATTCCTTTTTGCGCTTCTTTTGGACCTGTTGGTGAAATCGCGCTAGAAATATCTCTTCCTCAAGCTCATCGAACTATGCAAGCCTTTCCTCCAGGGATTTATGATCTATTATACTTGTGAGTGCTGCTATGCATAGAATAGCCACAATATATTAATTGAGAATTACTAGTTCAACACCATAGACTAGCCTAAATGGGGTTCGTCCAGTCAACTTCTTCCATGTTGTCCGATAAGCCCATAGTACCGCAGGTATGCATAGGCCCCAATCACTTCGCTTTGTGTTTCAAACCTTGATCAGTGCATTCTCCAACACTTTATTAAAGGCTTCCACCATCCTGTTAGTATGCGGGTGATAAGGTGTGCTCTTCTAGAGATACACCTGAAATTCCTCCGTTAGTGCATTGATTGTCTCATTTAGAAACTACTTACTGCGATCACTCATCAAAATTTTCGGACAGCCAAATCGCGTTAGTACATACTCAAAGAGGAACTTTGCTAAAGTCACACCTGTACAATCCTTCACAGGTTGTGCCTCCACCCATTGGATCAAATATTCCATCGAGATGATAATGTACCTTGCTCCTATCTTTCTTTGGGGTTAAATGGATCCCACAAAATCTATTACCCATTTCTCAAAGGGTTGCAATGCCATTTGCAGATTCAAAGGCATCTCATCCCTCCATGATGGCCTGTTAGTCCTTTAACATACATTGCACGCCTTGTAGTACACTTTTCAATCCTGATGGAGGGTTGGCCACTGCAACCTTGCACGGAGAATCTTTTGTGCAGTTGCTCTCCCTGCGTAATCTGCTCCCGCTGTGCCCCCATGAGTGTTTGCAAGGATTCTGCTCCTCTCAAACTTGGGTACATATCGTCGCAATAAGTCATCAGACCACTTTTTGTATAGATGCCCAACAATGATAGAAAAATATGTCGCGCACACCACTAACTCCTTCTTATTCTAAATGGTGTATCTCCTCTTGTCAGGAAGTGTATTATATCCTCAAAATGACCATCCGCGACATGCACTGCAAAAAGTTGTGCATCAGGCAATCCCTCCTTCAAATTAGTGGGCTCTTCCCCTATTTTGATGTCCGACAGATGGTATAGTCCTGCATTCAGTCGTCTAGGCATCACAATAACCTCAAAACCATATTCCTGGAACATTAGCAACGACCTACATATTCTCCCCCCCCAATACAAGCTTATTGACCAGGTACTTCAACGCAGAATGATCTATGTACATCTTAAAATGGCCTCCCAACAATTAGAGCCTAAACTTCTAGAGCACATCTATTATTGGCTTAAGGGGGCCTAACCTAGGTTTAGCGTTAATTAGCCAAACAAATCCCTACACTATTGGCCCTTTCGGCATCAGCCCCTAGAGTGCAGACTGAAGTATCACCCGAAGCAGTATGGGGGGATGCTGAAACCAAGTTTCCGCACCGTAATATGGTTGTGATGTTGTTTAATTCCCTCTATCCCTGCCTTCGCACAGGTTGATTTGCTCTAGGGCTTGCAAGACAGGCCCTGCATTCCATTTTTCAATACCTTCGCGAAAGGATACGATCGTCCTTTGCGTAGCCCAAGCCTACTGCTCAGGTACTTTCGCGCTGCTATGGTAGTGTGTTGTACAAATTCCCTAATTAATCTAAGTTCCTTGTTTATCTTATCAAACAATTATAGTTATCCATGCATAAATACATATTCGTGTATGCATTCAATTATTCAATGTAATTACATTCATTCGTGCACGATATAATCATAACAAAGAAAATTCATACATAACACATCAAGATGAATCAATAAAAAAAATACACAGAAATTGCAGAATATCTCTCTTTATTAATAGCTTCCAAGTGGTTACAACCTCTGTTTGCCCTACGCACATAGCTACAAACTTCTACCCTAGGCCTCAACGCATTTAGCTACAGATCCTTTACCAACGCTACAACCCAAGACTTAGAATTCTTGCTCTAAAGCTATGATTCTATTACATCATCCATCATTGTCTGTCTCCCTTCAAACTACTTAGAGCTTAGCTCTTTTTATATAGTCCCATGTTCCACAGACCATGGGTAGTTCTCTTACACCCAACTTTACTTTTACAAAACTAAGGGCGGATTACCCTTTATGACACATAACACCTTCATGCTCCATGACCACAAATTGTGGAGTCTTTACAATAATATTACAAAAATTGACTTAAACATGGGCTTTTAGCCCCAAAACTTCCATTGGGGGATCCCACTCCCAAGATATACCATAGCTAACCCTTCGTGCTTAGTGGTGGAATAGTTATTCTCTGCCTTGGATAACCTTCTACTTGCAAATGCAATAGGATGGTCCAAATCTTCTCCACCGGCCTGCGTTAGTACTGCTCCTAGTGTTATACATGACACATCGACGTGTACAGGAAACTCCTTCTTCCAATCTTGGAAGACTAAAATCAGTGTGGTGACCATATTTTCTTTCAATACATCTAATTTCTTCTTACAGTCCTTGTTCTAGCAGAATGTGACATCCTTCTTCAACAACTTTTCCATAGTCTTGGTGATCTAGGCATAGCTTTTGATAAAATCTC
The DNA here is from genome assembly GCA_000404065.3 of Pinus taeda. Lineage (NCBI taxonomy): Eukaryota > Viridiplantae > Streptophyta > Pinopsida > Pinales > Pinaceae > Pinus > Pinus taeda. The sequence continues at coordinate 32,635 of APFE030764266.1, read as the reverse complement.
TGTAATATCCTATATGTCCTAGGGTAGCTTGCAATTGTTTCACACCTCTTGGCACTTCCAAGTTCAGTATCACCATGATCTTCGTGGGATCTGCCCTCAGTCCTTGTCTACAAACCTCATGACCTAGCAGGGTCCCAAAAGGAACACATAATAGACACTTCCTCAGATTGAGCGGGATTTGGTATCTTTGATAGGTATCCAGCATTAGGCATCAACTTGCTACATGGCATTTCAACAGCCCAAAACACAGTCCAATCATGATAGTATACTTCCATGAACTTATGAATAAACTTCTTGAACGCAACAATGACTACGTGCGAGAAAATCACAGCTGCATTCTTCAAACCAAATGGCATTATAGTGTACTAGAAACAACCTCGCTCAGTCGTGAAGGTTGTATTGCTCCTATACTCTAGCACGATTTTGATCTAGTGATACCTTGAGAACCCATCAATGAAGGAATATGCTTCCTAGCTACTTACATTGTGCAACACTTCATCTGTGAATGGAGTCGAGAAAGGATCATGTACACATGCTTCATTCAACTTTATGAGATCCATGCATATCCTTATTTCATCCTTATACTTCTTCTCCTATACTAGCATTGGACTTACCCAATCTAGCTCTAAGCAGACCTTTTCCTTATACTTCAGATTGAAATGGTAAGGTTTTTTGCTTAACCGGCTTCGCGTCAGGTTTCAATGTGATCGTCATAATACCTAGGTCTTCGATTATTCCTTTTAGATCCATAAAGTTGGTAGGGAATAAACCCTGGTATTCATGGAGTAATTTAGTGACCTTGTCCACCATCGCATTGTCATAGTAATCTCCAATCTTCACGAATTTTTGGCTTTGCATCCATACCAATGCTTATCTGTTCTGTTTTCAGTGGCATGGTTATATCTAGATTCTCAATCTATGACCCTTCAACCTTGCAGTGGCCTTCTGTTTTAGGGATGTTAATCTTTCGTGGATGCTAATCTTCTTCTTTAGCAGTTACACTATAGCATTCCAGTGTGTGACTCAGTTGAATAGCCCACTCAAGCTGAATCAAGTCCAAAGGATCCTACGGTATCCTAAAGATTGTTGCTTTCACCTCTTCTAGCACCTCATCAATACATTCAAACCTGTATTCAAAATTGAATTTCATTATGAATCCTTCGCACAAAATATCTCATTCACTTGTACCATGGTGAAGCTATGTTTCTACATACCAGTTCATTGGGATGAAACCTAGGGTGTGACTAAACAAGTGCACCCATCCAGGTTGGGGCTTCTCTCCATATGCCTGAGCCCATTTGGCCAAGTGTGTGTGTGGATCATCCTGCCCATCATACTTGTCTATCATTCACACCTTCAGATTCCCAAAGTGAGTTCTCATCATCTTTCTACATTTGCACAAATCATCAAAGCTTCCCTTGTGCATATCCCACCATCTTGTGGGCATAGCGTGTAGTGCCCAGTCCAATGCCTGGAAGTGTTGCTTTTCTGGTACCTCCCTCTAAAATGTATCAAAAATATATCTACATCATTTAGGCCATCATAAGTAGGCATATTTCTTACCTCTGACGACTCATAGCGTAGTGACTGGGTCATCATGTTATAACTCAGCGCAATTACTTCATGTAACTAATTCTGCCAGTGTTCTAATTCTTCATCAGAGTCTGAGGTGCATAACCTCTCACAATCCCATGTAATTTGTCCATCTGCTATTGGATTCACCAAATCTTGGCCTCACACAACTATCTTATAGATATAGTCTAGATCATCATCACTCTCATAATCGTAGACTAGTTCAGTATAGCATGATCCTTCAGCAGGATATAGGGGTACTATCACGCTGAGCAATTTCTTCTCAAATATCATTTTTCACTTCTTTAGATTGATTACTCCATTCATATCAGTAGCCCAATCAATTCCAAAGAGCGTCGGATAGTAGTTACTGTCATCCACAATTTCTATTACTTCAAACTCAGCCAACACGCTCACACCTTCAATATCTACAGTGACTGCCTGTAGCCATCCCATGGGGATGATCTTTTGTTGATTCACCATCGTTAGCTGAATCAAAGACCATTGCAGCACAGGTCTTCCCATCCTTTCCCAAGTTTGTTTTGGTAGGAAATTCACGTATGACCCCAAGTCCAAGATAATTTGATCCATCTCATACTCTCCTATCTGTGAAGTTAGTCTCATTTCCCGTCCTGTCCTTGTTTTATGCTTACCATGCTTTTGTACTACGCGTGGCTTAGCCGAGTATTTCTGGTGCATTTGTTTATGAGTTCGTGCAACCCCTTCATAGCCTTGTTATCATGTAGTAGCTTCATGCAGGTCTCTAGGAAGGTTGTAAGCATAGACAGGTCCATCTCTTGATAAGGCTTATCTTTGCTCCCTGAGTTGAAGGCCTTAGTGAAGCTCTTCTTCACCTCCATGAATATTTCACGTGTGTGCTCCAAATTGAACTGTCTCCTTTGCTGGAGATTTATGAACCCATGTGTTGTCCTTGGGTTGTTTCCCCTTATCATGTCCTGTTGTGATTCCACATTGGAGAACTATATTTATGTTCAAATCCTCTTCGCATGGCTCAAACCTCATCATTTACAGGTTCTGAGTCAGCTGAGGGGGTAGCACTCCCTTTTCGTGTATCCTTGCTATCCATGTGGTACAGTCTTCCATTTCATGATCAAACAGAGTGCAATACGTGCATGACAGATGCGTAGGGTTAGTGCAATCATGGCCATAGTGTCTTGGTCCTCTCCAATTGTAGCATATCAAGTGTCCCAAACCTGTCTTAGATCCTCCTTTGCATCAGCCTCCCCTGGAAGCCTGTCCACGCCATCCTTGTGCTCTGGTCAAGGGGCCGCATTTTTTCTTGTACCCTATAGGTGAGTGTTCTATCCATCATCAATTCAAAGCTTCTGCAATTATGTTCATCATGCCTTACCGACCTATAGAAGTTGTAGAATAGTTGTTGCAGTGTCTGTAAAAACTTTTGCAACAAATGATAGTTATTCATGGCATGTTTTCCTACTACTTGGCATATAGCAGGCCATAATTTAGGCCTCGCGCTTGGTCCTACCTAAGCTTCCAACATCAAATGCATCAGTCCTCCTCCAATAATATAGTTTGCAAAGACTGGACAATGGTCTTTGTCATGCCCCTGGCTCTTGCATTTCAGACACGATACCTCTTCACGCACCTCTAGTCGAACGTTTCTGTCTTGCTTCAAACTTTGAATCTCCAAGCAAATATTTTTCAACTACGCATGTATCTATTGAAGCCCAAAATTTGGATCTTGTGTCGGTGTTTCATGTACTCTCATTACAATCTCCAAGGCCTCTACCTAAGTCGTTATCTTTTGCTATGACAAAGAAACCCTTAGGTGTGGCAAGAGTGAAGCCATAAACCACTCGCGATGCTTTCCATCTGTTAAATTCATGTTAGCTTCGTGGATCTTACACTTTGAACTTTGATCTAATTCCCAAGGTGTCTCACCTAGCTCCATTGTGATTTCTTTGAACCCCACAATAGACTGTGCTCCAGACTTAGGCCTATTGAATTCTTTGTTCAGCACAGTCTAGCTGTCTGCCACTCCAGTTTTCAGGTTATCATTAGAGTACTTGATGTACCAGGTTAGCATGTGATCCTACATAGCACTAACTAGGGTTGCCTTCTTCATGTTGTCATCTGTAACGCCCTGAGGTTCCTGTACAACTTTCACAACGAACCAGAATTGGTCTGGGTAGTCATTTCCAAAGCCTTTGAACAAAGGTCGCTTCACTGAATTTTCCATACTAAACTACAGTGGAGGCGAAGGTGCTACGGTTAAAGTCGCAGGCGAAGGTGGTGATGTTGGAGGTGGAGTGGGTGGAGGTGGTAGTCGTGGGAATCATTGTCTTACTAACCGAATAGCACTTCATGGAGAAACCTGTGCTATTCCCTCTTTGTCACCTCGTGGAGGTGAAATCAATGGAATATATTCAAGACCATTTCTCCCTTCATTCTTGTAAGTTTTCCCACTTCGCATAGCTCCAAACATCAAGGTAGCTACATAACCCGTTTTCTGCACAACAACGTTTTAATCTAGGTATTCAAAGATTTCACGTACTTACCTCCTAGATCTTTGAAAAAGTGTTGCTCCACCTCATTGTAGCTAAATGAGGTGTCAACCACAAATTCAGTTACAAATCATCCTATGATGCGATTGAGCCAATGATTGACAGTACAGACAATCTTATCCTCAGATGCTTCCAATCTGCACACTAGTTCTAGGGTCCAAACGATAGGAATGTCAAGTTCCCACCTTCCTTTGCCATCTACTAGCTACACGATCCACTCGTATAGCTAAACCAGAAAGGAACATAAAAAAATCTTTTGGATCTCTGTATATAGGTACCTTTCCTACCATTGTTCCTTTTTTAGTTGGGGACTTCTATTTTCCTGCACCCCAAATTTGTGGATCTTTCTATCTTTGTTCATTGGATTCCAATGATATGACATCACACATCTAATATGTAGATTCTGGTCTCGACAACAGAACCATTTGTTGGCTTGAGGAGGCCTGACACAAGTTCAACGTTAGTTAGCCAAATAAATCCCTACACTACTGGCCATTTAGTCATTAGACCATGGAGTGCGGACCAAAGTCTCACCCGAAGCAATATGGGGGGATGCTGAAACCAAGTTTCCCCACCCTAAGATGGTTGTGATGTTAGTTTATTCCTTCTATTTTTTCCTTCACACATGTCACTTAGTTCTAGGGCTTTCCAAACTAGCCCTCTACTTCGGCCATCAGTACCTCCACAAAAATGTATGATCGACCTTTACGCAGCCCTAACCTGTGGCTCAGGTACTTTTGCTCTGCTAGGGTAGTGTACCGTGCAGATTCCCAAACTAGTCAAAGTGTTTTGCTTATCTTATTAGAAATTCATTGTTAGCACAACATAAACATATATTCTTATTTGCATTCAGTTATCCAACATAGTTATACACATTCGCACATCACATAAGCATTATAAAGGAAGTTCATACATAATATGCCAAGATGCATTAATCAAAACGGAGACACATAATTTGCAGAATAGTTCTCTTTATTGATATCTTCAAGTGATTACAGATACTATCTACCCTATGGACATAGCTGCAGGTGTCCATGCAATCAGTTGCGGACTTCCACCCAAGCCCTCTATGCACTCAACTGCAGAGCTTCTACCTATGCTACGAACTCAAACTTAGACTTCTTACTTTAGAGATATGACTCTCTAAGACTTATCTAAACTACTTAGAGCTTACTTAGATCTTTTTATACAATCCCATGGTTCACAGACCATGGGTAGATCACTTACAGCTGACTTTACTTTACAAAAATAAGGGCAGACAACACTTTATGACTCACGACACCTTCGCGCTCTGCGACCACAAAATGTGGAGTCTTTACAAGTTTATTCCAAAATTTGGCCCAAAACATGGGTTTTTAGTTGAAAAACTGTCCTTTGGGGGAGGGCATTCCCAACACTTGGTTTGTGAAGTTTGAAGCAAACAAAGTTCATTCTTTGAATTAAATACTCCAGAAGACTTGGAATATAAATATATCCATTGAGGATACAAATATTATACATTAACTTTATGAATAATAATGATGATACAATAAGAGTGAGGGCCATGCATATAGCCAGGTAAGTACCCCTTCACAAATAGGTATGTTTGTAGAGAAATGCCACTTTTTAAAACTAATTATTAACTAACTAATTATTATTACAGTTATTTATATTTATATTATTTATATATTTTGTATTCATAACATTGCCTTCCTCCTCAAAAAAGTTTTTCTGTCAAAGCTTGTTGATGCAAAAGTATTGATCTCTTTTTTAGTTTTGAATGTCTTCTTGCCTTAGCAGTATCATGTTCATTGATACAATTTGATATGATCTTCTAAGTGGCAAACAAATTGTCGCACTGAGGAGGGATCAGACCATCCTAGATTAATATTTCACTGGAATTTTGTAACAAATTGTCATCATAAGACTGGATTGAGGTTACATCAATATTCTTTTGAACATCAGTTTGTTGTTTCTATTCTAAATGGTCTTGATATGTAGAATTGTTGAGTTTTCTACTCTCATGATTCAAATGTCAATAGGGAAATTTTTTGGTTTGACTTTCCCTAATTAAATGTGTGGGATTTTTTTGATTTACTTCTGGCGACGATGTTGTTGAGTTGGTTACAAAACCTTCACTTGAGATGTTTATCATATGAACTACAACATTTAAGTGTGTATTTTCTTCAACTAACTTGTCTTCTTCTTAAGTTGTCATATTCAGTAGATTGATGTTCGTTTTTTCTTCAACTTAAATTTCAACATTTGAAGATTTCAACGCTTTCTTTTCAACAAGTTGTTGCCCCTTGTTTTCCAACAACATCTTATCCTTCTTAAGCTTCTTAAATTTCATTAGTGATTTTTCACTTTGGTCTCTAAGTTGAAAAAACTTCCTCATTCTTGTCAATGGTGATTTTCTCAACTTCCATTTGCATATTTTGTACCACTTTTTTACTTTCTTGAAGAATTACTTTTGATATTTCTTGTATGTCTTCTGGCGTCACTGAATCTAGCTTCAGAGTAACATCTTGTAGTGTAGTTTTTTTATTTTTGTGGGAAAATGCCAAAAATTTCTTTTCTGCATTTGGAATAAAGGAACCCAGGGTTTCCGTCCAGGCTGAGCCCAAAACAGTGTCACCTAGGTCACTCCAAAGAGATTGAATAGAGAATTGTGATATAAAAGTATAATCACCAATTTTTAATTGTAATTCAGTTATGTCATAATGTTTTCTACCGAGGCCATCTAAACTATCAATTATGCTAGACTCTAGAATCACCAATTGGTTAGCAAGGTTAGAGTTTATATAATTTTTCCCTTTAGTGGGAGAGAGAGAAATAATAACATTTTTTCATGCAAGAGTCCCTTTAATTCTAAATAGCACTGGAGCAGCGCAATGTGAGGTTCCATAAAATATTCCTTCCTTTATTTTCAAACTATATGTCATTTTGCTGAGATGAAATTTCTTCAAATTCCCCCTGTTTAACTTATTATCTTCCTTGGTTATTTATCAAATCTTTTAATAACTTGAATTATTTTTTTTATTTTATTCTAATTAAATTAACTATATAATATATAGTTATAATTATATAACTATATTATAAAAATTTAATTATATAATAACTTTTATACTTGAAATGATGTGTTTACCATGAGATTTTTCGATTTGGATTTGGACAAAGCAATCTTTATACCATGTGATTTTTCGATTTGATTTGCACAAGCAACAATAGATTCAATATGAGCTAATCAGAATAGGTGAAAGCGATGTCTATAGGTGCTGTCAGAAGAGGGAAATGTATAAAGTCATGGGTTGTCAGGCCGCCGGATAATGGCATGAAGGAATAGAGTGTGGAACTGTGTCATGGTTGGGATGACTGATAGGAGGGCATAGACAAGTGATGAGCGTGGAAGAATCAGTAGTGCATATGTTGCAGGATGTTGGTCAATTAAAAGACACAGGTAGACAACACCGACGAGGGACGATAACAGGGAAAATGATGGTTGGGGCCGTGGGAAAAAGATTGGAAGGTGGTTGAAAAAACTACATTAAGGTGACTCTGGTGGCTGTTGGTTGATCGATGACTACAACGACTGTAGGAAAGGTGGTGGTTGGGTGGTTGGACATACAAAGGAATTGATTTGTTGGTGGTTGTGTAGGTGGTGGGCTAGTAGGGGTGGAGGGCAGGTGAGACGGTGTGTAGCGAAGAAAGTCGGTGTTGTAGGTGAGTTGATACGACATTTATGGTGGACTACGTTGGCGATTATGGTCGTCGTCATAGGTACATTGTTACAATATATATATATATATATTATATATATATATATATATATATAATATATTATATATATATATATATATATATATATATATATATATTATATATATTAATATATATATATATATATATTATATATATCTATATCTATATATCTATATATATATATATAATTAATTATATATATATATATATATATATATATATATTATAGAATATATATGTATGTATGTATATTTTAAACAATTTTTTTTTTACTATATTTTTTTTCTTTTTAAATGGCGAAGGGTATAATAGTGAAAATGCAGACCCTCCAAATCATATAGTGAAACACTCCTAACAACAACAAGGTTGATGAATTTCAACACCCAAGGACTTGATCAGAGAATGAGGCTTGGGCAACAGTGAAGCAACTAAAGGATTGAGTTGCTCTGATACCAAATGGAGCGATCAAATTTCGTTCTTGGAATTAAATGCTCCAAAAGACTTAGAATATCAAGATATCCATTGAGGATACAAATAATATATATTAAATCTATGCATAAGAATGATGCTATAGTGAGAGTGAGGACCCTCTATATATAGCCAGGTAGGTAACCTTTCACGAACAAGCATGTATGTAGAGACATGCCTCTTTGTTTAACTAGGTCTTAACTAACTAATCATTATTATAATTATTTATATTTATATTATTTTTATATTTTTTATTCGTAACATAGTTGGCTAAAGGGATGAAGGGAAGAGTTCATCATTGGGTGAGAGCTTGTGAATTTGTGATGAATGGTATGCCTATATCATCACGTCCAAATGTGATTCCTTTGGGATTATATAGCATGATTTTTGGCGTGGATGTATTTTTCAGTCATAGGACGAAGTTATATTGTTATGATAAAGTTATTGAGTTATCAAATAATGATGGAGAAAGGATAATCTTGTAGGGAAAGAAGAAACCTACATAAGTGAGAAGGGTTACAACTATGGAAGCTATGCTCAATAGAAGGAAGGGGTGTGTATTTTTTACAGTGCATATTTTTAGTGACAAAGGGAAGGATGTGGAGGATCATGAAACCTTAAAGAGGTTCCCTATTTCATAGCAATTGCAGGATGTGTTTCTTGTAGATACTTCAGAGTTATTGCCTCATAGGGAAGTGGATTTCTATATTGAGTAGGTAATAGGGGCAACAACAATGTCAAAGGAATCTTATAGGATGAGAACTCTAGAGTTGGTGGAATTGAAGTTGTAGCTTATGGAAATGCTTGATAAAGGATACATAAGGCCAAGTGTTTCACCTTCCAGTGCACCAGTGTTGTTTGTAAAGAAGAAGGATGACACACTCATATTTTGTGTTGATTACAAGTAGTTTAACAAGGTGACCATCAAAAAATACATATCCTTTTATGTATATAGATGACTCACTTGATCAGTTAGTGGGAGAAGAAGTATTCTCAAAGCTTGATTTGAGATGAGGATATCATTAGGTGTGTATCAAAGAAGAAGATATATACAAGATTGCATTTCGTACACGGTATGGGAATTATGAGTTTGTGGTGGTTCATTTTGGTTATACCAATGCTCCAAACAACTTCTTGCATTTGATGAACAATATGTTGTGTCCTTACCTGGACAAGTTTGTGATAGTTTTTATTGATGATATATTGATATATGCTAAGAATGAGGAGGAGCATGTAGAGAACCTGCTAATTAAGAAGTATGATATACCCAAATTGTGCATTGATTATAGGTGGTTGAACAAGGTGGCCATCAAGAACATGTATCCTTTATTACAAATTGATGACTTGTTTGATCAGTTAAATGGAGAAACAATATTCTCAAATATTGATCTGACATCAAGATATCATCAAGGGTGCATCAAAGGAGAATATATCTACAAGACTACATTTTGTATGAGGTATGGGCATTATGAGTTTGTGGTGGTTCCTTTTGGTTTGACCAATGCTCCAACCACCTTTGTGTGTTTGATGAACAATGTGTTGCGTCCTTATATATAGAATTTTGTGATAGTTTTTATTGATGATTTATTGATATACTACAAGAATTAGGAGGAGCATGCATATCACTTGGCCATAGTGTTGAGGTTATTGAGAGAGCATCAATTGTATGCCAAACTTAGAAAGTGCGGTTTCATTAAGTCTTAGATCCATTACTTGGGACATGCGGTTCCCAAGAAAGGGATAACAATGGATACGACAAAGATTGAAGTTATCATGGAGTGCCCAACTCCTAGGAACATGAATGAGGTGATGTCATTCATGAGATTATTAGGTTATTACACATAGTTCATCAGGAACTTCTCTAGGATTGGCTATCCTATCAAATTTTTTCAAAGAAAAGGGAAAAAAATGAATGGACTGAATCATGTGCAGTTAGTTTTGAGTAGTTGAAGCATTTTCTTACAAATGTTCTAGTCTTGAAGATTACATATCTTGATAAGGAGTTTGTGGTGTGTATAGATGGTTTCAAGAAAGGAATTGGTGGAGTCCTGATGCAGGAAGGACATGTGGTAGGCTATGAGTCAAATAAGTTAAATGAGAATGAGTAGAACTATGTGACTCGTGATCATGAGTTGGCATCTATTATTCACACATTAGATATGTGGTGACATTATCTCCTTGGCATGAGGTTTATTCTAATGACTGATCATAGTGGATTGAGTTAATTATTTGACTAACCTAATCTGAATTCCAGGAAAGCAAGATGGCTGGCTATCCTGAGTGAGTTTGATTTTGAAATCAAATTCATTAAAGCAAAGGAGAGTGCAAGTAAATAATATTTTAGTTGTGAGCTTAGTATGGGATAGATTTGCAGGAGAGGATCTTGGAAGTAAGAAACATCATGACATGTACCAACAACTAAAGAAGATATTATATCAACAATGTGAAGATGATAGGGATGAGGAGTATAACTTCACGATATATGGCTTGGTCATATTTAGGAACATAATCTATGTGCTAGGTAACAATGAGTTGAAGAATCATGGGGGAGTTTCCTATTAAGACATATTTAGTTCACCTAGGATATCAAAATACTTTGATAGTTGTTAAGTGGTTCTAGAATTGGCCAAAATTGAAGAAGGAAGTAGATGCGTTTTTTGCGAGATGCTTAGACTTTCAATAGGTAAAAGTTGATTGTAAGCACCGAGTTGGTTTAGTGCAACCTATTTCGATTCTAGAATGGAAATGGGAGGTCATTTCCATGGACTTAATTACAAGTTTTCTTAGGACATTGAAACAACATGATTCCATCATAGTTGTGGTTGATATGTTGAGCAATGTAGCTCACTTCATTGTAGTGTTGTGAACAAATGAGGCTAGTTAGGTAGCTCAGATCTTCATCAGGGAGATAGTGTTGTGAATGCACATGTAATCTTTTGAATTTTAATCTTTTCTAATTGGAAGATTGCACGCATGATGATTTGGTAGATTTTCATATAGTTTTCAGATCACAAATATGGTTTTTTAGGATATGAATATGTGTGTACACACACACACACATATATATGATTTTATTTTTCTATAGGCTAGAAAAATCCATTATTTATGAAACTACATACACATATGGAATCATTGTTTTGATCCCAAATATATAATTAAAAAAATATTGCTTATTATTTTTAAGATATTTTTATGTTGATATCTATAAAAATATTACAATACACTATAATTCCACCATAACAATTTTTGGCATCAATCATTTGGAAAAAGCATAATACTATGCACTAGATGACATTAATACCTATATTGTGAGAAAGATAAAGGGATGGATTATTTGATAATGTTAATACACTTTTAGGATCTAGTAATGGAAGGCCTTGTAAGTATTCTTGACATAATTCAGAAAAATTATAGTGATCTTGGAAGCTTCTCTCTCTTCTTTGTTATCATTATAATATAATTTTAAAGAATCTCAATTAATATCTTACCTTCTTAAGGTTCAATAGATCATATTGGTCTTAGTGGACGTTAATCTTCATCATAAAAGACTTGCACATTTAAAAAAAATCATTATTTTTTTCGCAATTTTTGCAAAAGAACACTCTATCCTTTATATCTTTATAAATTTGTGTAGCAGGATCATTTGTGCAGCAAGATTCCATATTTTAGGTACTGAATGATTGAACTAAGGGAAATGTATGAATTATATTTTTCACGAAAAATAACATATCAATAATAATTAAACTAAAAAATCGTATGATTAAACATAATTTTTATACATAAAACTCATATATTATTATTATCCAGTTTTAAGGTCATGGCCAAGCCAGACATTGGTACTCAATGGTTGAATTAATGGAAATGTATGCATTAAAGTTTGCATGGAAAATAACATATCAATAATAAGTAAACTAAAAATTCATACGACTAAACACAATTTTTCTACACAAAACTTATATAGTATTATTATCCAATTTTAAGGTCACGGCCAAGTGAGACAGCAAACCTCCACTTAGGTATTTGACCATTAGGCCCACCCTAAGGATAATATGTTTGCCTATAGCTCATTTTGAGGTGCTCTAAAACCCAGTATAGGGTACTTATGTAGGTATAATGTATGCAAACAATTTTTGTCGACTTAATAAAAAAATAATAAAAAGTTAAAAGTGATAAACAAAAAGTTAAAAGTAATAAATAAAAAATTAGAACTAATATAAACCGTGTAAACATTTAAATCTTCCCTAAATTAACAATAAAAAATTAAAGAAGTAAAAATTATAAAATTTAATTTGTTATATTTTGATTTTTCTATTATCTCGTGAATAGGTTTTTTTACAATACGATGGGTCAATACCATGGCTTATCAATAGCACATGCCCAAAAATCATAACTTATTTCACAATCAAAATATTTATAGAAATAAGAAAAAATTCTTAACCATATATATTGATGTCCACTTTATGGTGGATATGAGTAGGCCTCATTGTTAAAAGCATGTGTTTCCTCCTAAGAGGTCACATGTTCAAAACGGGAGGGGGTAGAGTATGTATACCTTCATAGACGTAGCATTCAAATCACTGTGCGAAGGTGAAGGTGGGTTCATTGTCACACAAACAAGGGGGTCTCATACACAAATTACAATACCATAAGCCATTGCTATCTATTATCAATACCACATGCCCATGAAATATAACTTATTTCACAATCAAAATATATTATATCAATATGATAAGATTCTTAACCATCGATACTCACCTCACTTTGCCACTGATATTATGAACTTGTGAATATAGATTGTTACAATACCATGAGCCAATAGCATGGATTATGAATATCACATGCCCATAAACCATAACTTATTTCACAATAAATATTTTAATCTAATTTAATTTTATAACAATTTTTTTATTAAATCTAAAAGGAAAAATGTTATAATTACTTTTAAAATATATCTAAACCCTCTATCCTCATGACTACTAAAAATATTGCCATAGAGATTAAATCAAGGTTTTAATGAAATAAAAAATAAGAATAATTTTAAATATAAAGATGTGAAATTCATATAATATAAATACTATTATTAAAAATTAGCATATATCCATCTTAAGTAAGGATCTAAGTGGTGAGAGAAAGAAAAGTGACTACAAAGTGACTAACAATAGTAGAGGAAAGATAATGCATGATTCTTTTAAGTTTTTCATTAGTGCATTTTCATTGACATGGTTTATCAATAATATAGGTTTAATATTGTACAACCTATTGAGATTTTAAGTTTATATACTTTCTTGAAAACAATCAAATACAATCAAATTTAAGAGAGAGAGGGGGTGAAAAAGTGACAAAGCTAGAGGGTAGAGAGAGAGAGATGCGGTGAAAGAGTGATTGAGCCAGAGGTTGGAGAGATAGAGAAAGAGAAAGAGAGAGTGATGGGGGGGAAGAGAGAGAGAAACAGAGGTGAGAGAGATAGGGAGAGAGGTGAATAAAGAGATGAAGGAGGGGAGAGAGAGTAGGAGAGAGGGAGATATAGAGATGGAGTTGGAGTTGGAGGGTAGAGATGGAGGAAATGGTAATGAAATAGAGAGATAGAGATGGAGAGAGAGAGGGAGTGAGAATGGAGAGATGGAGAAATAGTGTGGTAGAGAGGAGAGGAGGGAAGAGAGTGAAGAGGGGAGGGGAGATATAGGGATAGAAGGGGAAGAGAGACAGAGAGAGGGAGATGCAAATATGGATGGGAGAGAGATAAGTAGAGAGGGAGGGAGGTAATGATAGAGTTAGAGGGAAGAGAGAAAGAGAGATAGGGCGAGGGGTAGATAGAGGGAGGTGGGAGATGAAGGGGGATAGATGAAAGAAGAGAGATAGGACTCAAGAGAGAGAAGGAGAGATAGTGTCACAACCTCACGTTCAGGCACTTTGTTCATAGTGGGAACTAGTGTGGCACTGACTTAATCTCACTTTGAAATTACTTTTGTCCAGACTACACATACTACCAACACTTAGTTTACTTTTGTTAAGTATTCTTCTTTTATTATGTGGAAAAAATACCATTTATTCATTAAACATTTATACATGTACAATATAGTAATAAAAGGGATGGGCAACACCCAACAAATCACTAAAATGCATAAATCCAAACTTTTGCAAATAATATACAAAGTTATAATTTTATAATGTGGTGGTAGTTACCCAACAACTTTCCCATTGCTTTGCCAACTCATGCATCCTATTGTGCGACCTGCCCAACCTCTACTCACTTTGTGAAGCCTGTCATGTAGGCTACGTGCAATTATGCCTACTCGTACAACCCACCATGAAACTCACCTTTGCTTCTTCCCACTCGTGTATCGCATTGCCTAACTCACCCACAATTATACTTGGATGTGAAGCTGCCTACGGCCTAGCCTGGATGTGCATATGTAGCCTATGGTCCTTCCTTAACATGAAACAGTGTCCCATGACCCTACTGAACTGTCTGACTTCCACCTGAATGCGCACTACTTCTATTATGGCCACATCTATTACGGTCATAGAAACCCCAAATTTTGCCCACAAACTTAGCTCACATAGTCTGGTGACTCGCTAAATGAGCCTCACCTTGATCATCACCCTTCCTTTATAAAAATTCTCCTCCTTCGGTTTGTCTTCGCTTGACTTGCATTAAACTAGATCACTAAACTTGGATGCCTTGGTCGAATGACATCTCCTCCAATATATATGCATTCCTTATGGTCAACTTATCCAATCATCGTGTCTCTTCACTTGTGGGTTGAATCATTCATGCCTTGCAATGGGCTGACCTATGGGTCACACCCCTTGGGATGAGTTGACATGAGTTAGGTGGGCATTGCTTACCTATGGGCACTTCTTTTCCATCATACAATTCTTCCATGGTTGGTCTCACTTCTTTTTGAAGTCACGCTTGTGCCTTGCTATCAGTTGCCTCTATGTTGCTTGCCTCACTTGACCACTATACACATGCACTCTCCACACGTCGGGTGGATGTAAAAATTACTTGCACATGAATTCTTAAAACATAGAAAATAAACAATGCGAGAGCATAAGACATAAAACACATATACACAGAGATTTTCCCTTGGATCCCAAAACCGAGACTACTAGCTTGATTTTTCATTTTGTTCCTTTCAATGTTACAATACATATTTATAAATGTTGAAGCATCCAATACCATGAACCAAAAACCATTGCGTCCAAAACCATGGACCAAAAACCATCGTATCCAAAACCATGGACCGAAAACCAACTCATCCAAAACCATGTGTGAAGACCATGCAAAAAACCATAGGTAGGTCCGCCCAACCTAATATACAGTCCAATTTTTTTCCCCATGGTATTGCCCTAGACCATGTAGAGGGAGGCTACTCGCTCCCCTCAAACCCACTAGACAGGAGGGATTCCACCCCCCTGTGACCACCTCTATTGTACAATCGACGTAAGGAAGGGGGGGCTCCACCCTCCCTCTAACCCCCCAATTAACTACGCGGGCTAGTCATGGAAAGAATATAACACAACCCACCATTCTCCCACTTGTTGTTTTCTTTCCATAGGGGGCCACAAGAGAGCTTAGTTATTTATTCAACCCTACAACTCCCATTATGTTTCTACACCAAGGGAACTTCTCAGATCTCATAGATTTTGTCAATGCATCTGTAGTTTTCTTCAAAGTGTCCACCTTTACCAGTAATACCTTTTTGGCTTCTATCATGTCCCTCACAAAGTGATACTGAAGATCAATGTGCTTTGTCTTTGAATGATAAGGAGGATTCTTTGCCAAGAAAATTTCACTTTGGCTGTCACAGTTTATCCTTATAGCTCCCTGTACTAAGCCCATACTTGAACACAATCTCTGCAACCAAACTGCTTCCTTGCTTGCATGAGTGGCTACCATGTATTTTGCCTTTGTAGTTGATAATGCCACTACAGATTGTTTCTTACTCATCTAGCTGACTATACCTCCAAATAGGTTAAACACATACCCACTTGTAGATCTTCTTTGATCTAGATTTCCAGCCCACTCAGCATCAACAAAGCCACGGATATTCAAAACTTTGTCCAATCCTAGTCTTCCTTCGTAGCACAAACCATAATCACTAGTGCCATGAAAATACCTGAAACCCCCTTCACTGTTATCCAATGTTCCTTTCCTGGTTTTGACATAAACCTGCTAATTACTTCCACTGCATCTGCAATGTCTAATCTAGTACATACCATCACATACATCAGGCTATCGAATGCACTTGCATATGGAACACGGGACATGTCCTCTTCCTCTTCTTGTGTCTTGAAACACTATTGAATAGATAACTTTACACCTACAAGAATAGGAACCTTCACTAGTTTACCATCCTGCATATTAAACCTCTGTAATATTGTCTCAACATACTTCCTCTGGTTTAACCAAAGCTTCCTCCCATCTCGATCTCTTTTAATTTCCATGCACAAAATATAGTTTGTAGCATGAAGATATTTCATGTTGAATTTGGAGGACAATTGGGTCTTCAAACCTTGGATAATTTGTTTGTCATTTCCAACCAGCAAAATATCATCCACATAGAAGGCCATATAAATAACATGATCACCAATTAATTTAAAATACACACAATGATTTTCTTTGGTTCTGGTGAAGCCAAGTCCCCGTATAAATATATCAAATTTCTGATACCACATCCTTGGTGACTATTTTAACCCATACAGAGACTTCTTTAATTTATATACCAGTTCTTTCTTACCCTTCACCACAAAGCCTTTAGGTTGCTTCATGTAGATCTCCTCTTTCAGATCCCCGTGAAGGAATGTTGTCTTCACAATCTTCTGTTCTACCTCAAAATCAAATGCAGCAGCAAAAGATAAAAGTAATCTAATAGAAGCTACTTTGGCAATAGGAGAAAAAATATCACCAAAATCAATTCCCGACACCTGGAAACAACCTTTTGCTACCAACTGAGGTTTGTATCTCTCAACCTTTCCTTCTACATTTGTCTTAGAATTCTTGAAAACCCATTTGCTTCCAAGGGGTTTCCTTCCATCTGGCAACTCCACCAGATCCCGTGCCCCATTTTTGTGCAAAGATGCCATTTCATCAACCATGGCTTCTTTCCAGAGTTTGCCATCCTCTGAATCTACTACTTCCTTCACAGTTCTAGGATCATCATCAGTAACAAATAAAGGAAAATTTGAACAGAAAGAGGATGGACTATACCATCATGGTTGCATTCTTTCTAGAACTGATCTTCTCACACTTGGAGTTTGTGGCTCTTCATCTTCTGATTCCCCTTCTATTGTAGAGTCGGATTCTTCCTCCGTTAGTTCAAACTCTATCTTCTCAGGTTCCTTTGGTTGGAATTCATGTTTGATAACATCTTTAACCTCTATGAACACCACATATCAGTTGTTCACAACCTTCCTTGTTATTTACTTCCAAAGCTTATAACCCTTTAAACCATCCTTATACCCAATAAAGATGCACTTTTCAGATTTACTATCCAATTTTGTTCTTTTCTCCTTTGGAACATGTACATATGCATCACATCCAAATACCATGAGATGGGAAAGAGATGGTTTCTTAACAGTCCATACCTCTTGTGGAGTCTTATCCTCCAACGCTGATGAAGTTGACCTATTGATTAGGTAACATGTAGTCTCCACCACCTCTGCCCATAATTCCTTTCCTAGCCTGACACTACTAAGCATGCTTTTTGCCCTTTCCATCAACGTCTTGTTCATTATTTCTGCAACTCCATTTTTCTCGGGTGTATATGGAGTAGTCTTCTGCCATGCTATACCACACTTCTTATAGAGTTCTTCAAATTCCTTACTGCAAAACTGTCCACCGTTATCTGTCCTCAACACCTTTATATTCTTCTCTGTCTGGTTTTCTACCAGAGCCTTAAATTCTTTAAACCTATCAAAGACTTCATATTTCTTCTTGAGGAAATATATCCATGTATTCCTTGAGAAGTCATCTATAAATGATACATGATACACAAACTTAGCTAGTGATGGAACCGTCACAGGTCCAAACACATCATTATGCACAAGCGCTAATATCTGTTTCGCCCTGTTACCACCAAAGGGGAAACTCACTCAATTCTGCTTTCCATATACACAATTTTCATAGAAATAAAAATCTAGAGAGCTATTCATCATACCTTCTACCATACCTTTACCATGAAGTATTCAAAGTCCCTTCTCTCTGATATGTCCAAGCCTTTGATGCTATAGCATTGGCTTTTCTGCAGAGACCATTAGATTTGCTGCTCCACTTTCAGGAACCATAGAACTACTACACCCATCAATAATAGTGCTACCTTGCATCTTGTTCAGAGTTCTAATCCGAACTCCCCATATCAATACCAGTGCTCCCAAGCCATCTTGCAGATATCCTTCTCGAACACTATTTTTACACCTGCATCATCCAGCTTGCTTACAAAATCAGATTTCTGGCCAATGCAGGAATATGCAAAACACCCAGAAGTGTTCTAACCATTCCACCTTGCAACTTCAACTTTACTTTTCCATGACCAATGATTCTAGCCTTCCTATCATCCCCTAAGAAGACATCCCCACCATCATATTTCTCATACTCGCAGAACCACTTTCTATGTAGAGTGAAGTGAAAGGATGCACCTGAGTTATTCAACCATGCCTCATGATCTACATGGGTACTTGAAGAAGCCAAGAACATATCCCCATCTTCGTCTGAGGTGGTTTTCCCCTCCGCAAAAGGAGCATCATCAGATCCCTTTACTTTGTTAAGAGCTTTAGATGTACAATCCCTTTTGTAGTGACCTTCCTTTCAGCATTTCCAGCAAACCACCTTTACAGGCTTTGCTGGAGATTTAGATCTCCCACTCGATGACTTATTTTTGTTTGTGTTTTGGGACCATCCTTGTACAGACAAGGCATTACCATTCTAACTCTTCCTATTTTTCTATCTCATCTACTCTGTCAGCAAGGATGAGACTATGTCATCAAACTGCAAGGCAGTTGCATTGCTACCTATTGCAATAACCAGACTATCCCATGAATTTGGTAGAGAACACAACCAATCGATGCACTTATCTTCATCTGAAATTTTCATATCAACAAATAATAACTAACTTACCACAATATGAAATGCATTTAGATGCTTTATCACTGATCCTCCATTTTCATCTTCAAGTTATAAATCATTTTCCATAGGAACAGTTTATTCACTAGAAACTTAGATTGGTACAAAGTCCCTAACTTGTCCCACAAAGCCTTCATCGTAGCTTCCCCTGATACATTCAACAATAGTGAATCTGAGACACACAATCGTATTGTTCTCTTTGCCTTCTGATCCAAATTCTTCCATTCTTCATCGGACAATCTCGTTGGTTTAGTACCTGGATCTACCGTGATCCACTGATCTTTATCCACCAACAAATCCTCCATATTGAGTTTCCATAACTCAAAACTCTGACCATTAAATTTCTAGATCTTTATCTTTCCATTGCTCGCCATCTTATTTCACCACTAGAATCAATCCCGTAGATCTCCCATTGACCAGGGTCTACCATAAGCCCGAGCGAAACCCCTCAGTAACAAGGTGTCCCCTTGAAGCCAAAATAACTCCGATACCAAATGTAGGTTTTAACCCTGTACATAAATTACCTGCATATGAATTCTTAAAACATAGAAAATAAACAATGTGAGAGCATAACACATAAAACACATATACACAAAGATTTTCCCTAGATCCCAAAACTTGGACTACCAGCTTGATTTTTCATTATGTTCCTTTCAATGTTACAATACATATTTATACATGCCGAAGCATCCAATACCATGGACCAAAAACCATCACGTCCAAAACCATGGAATAAAAACCATCACGTCCAAAACCATGTGCAAAAGCCATGCACAAAACCATAGGTAGCTCAGCCCAACCTAATATAGGGTTGAAACAAATTTGCCCGGGGCGCTGCCCAGACCCCATAGAGGGGGGCTACCCACCCCCCTCAAATCCATTGGGACCCCCTCACTACACAATTAGCACAACGAAAGGGGGCCTCCACACCCCCTCTAACCACCTGGTTACGTATGTGGGCTAGTCGTGGAAAGAATATATCACAACCCAACAAGTGGTCACCGACCACTATGCCTACACTCATCATTTGCTCATTTGGTTAAATGTGCCTGCTATGGATGACTTGTCTTTGGTTGGAGTTAGGTGCCTCATCTTCGTGCGAGTGTGCACCCTCCACATGCATTCGATTGAATGCAGACACTGCTCCACTCCCTTGGTTTTTTTACTCTCCTCATGTGCATGTGGGAGGTCACAGGTGCTTACTAACTTGAGGCCTTAGCCTCCTCCCCCAATTTGAAAAGGTTGTCGCCCTCATCAACAATGTCTTGACAAACTCCATTTCCAAGACCATCATCTTCATATTGACAACCAAATAGCTCTATCTATGACGTACTTCATGCCATATCTTGTCATAACTCTACAAAAATATCATGTTCTGGTACCCCTTGTTATGGTGACTAATAGGGTAGCTAATATGACTGTAACGTATCCTCCACAAGAACGCATGCATCTAGCATCATCATGACTGTCATCACATCTTTCCATCATATGATCCACCTATTCATTTCACCCCCATATCTTGCTCATCACTTCAAGCTATCTTATTTCCATGAGCATATGACAATGAGCCCATGCTCAATGCTAAGCTTAAAAATATGGTGGGGATGGGAAGGTTGATGGCCTTCCATCTTCATCTCCATCTTTCTCAAACATCTCAATCTAAGTATCAACATCCTCCTCCTCAAATCTCTGCATGTGTGCCTCTCGATGTTCCTTTTGTAAGGTCTCTGGTTTCACATTGTTTCTCTCTTCCACTATCTGTAGTTTTCCTATTAAGTCCAGAACATTATCGGAAAATGATCTTATGATTTATGCCTGCTCCATGAGTTTTGCCTCCATTTGGTTCAACCTCTCACAGACTTCTTTGTTTTTTTTATCTTCTTCCACACCCATCATTGTTATCTTGCATTCATCCTTCATGGTTTTCATGGTTGGGAAAATCAATGGTGTGTCTTCCCTTTCATTGTAAATATACAACTTCCTTAAATGTGGCATCATCATTGCTTAAAGCTTCCTCATGAATTCTATCCCCAAAATTGCTTCATGATAATCCTTTTGCATGATCATGAATTCAACTTTTCCTAGCCATTCACCAATATTCACTTCCACAACCTCTTCCACTCCAATCACTTGGTCTGGTGGGGAGTTCATTTCCTTGAGATGAGCTTGAGATGTAACGAAATTCAGTTTGACTTTCTTTGCTGCCTCTTCTGTCATGAAGTTATGGTTTGCACTATTATCCACCATCATGAGCAATGTTCCCTACCCAACCCTCATCTCAACATACTCCAATTTGTTCCTCTTAGAATTTCACTTTGGGAAAACTTCCATCGTTGTTGCAACACTCAAAATCGGCATCATCGCAACCATTGGTTCCCCTTTATTCTTTCCATATAACTACGTAACAACTACGATATTTGGCCTTGAAGGACAATTCTTCATCGCATTATCACCTTTGCATAGTTAACACTTCAAAGGTTTCTTTGCCTTTGATTTACCACCTATCCTCGCCTCATCTTCCTTTGAAGATTTATCCTTTGGTTTATCAGAGTTCTTCTTATTTTCCTCAGTCCCCTCATCATAATGGTCTAGCAAATTATCATCCGCAAAACATGTCTCCTCAAATATTTTGATCTTTTTCCACTTCACCTCATTGCGTGCCCAAGGTTTCAATCCAACGATAAAGTTGAAAATATTGTCTTTCTCCACCATGTCAGGTAACTCCAAGACCACACTCATAAATTCCCATTGATATGCTTCAAGAATTTCGGTTTTGTTTGATGTAATTAATCTTTGTTTGTACATCCCACATTTCAACTGATGGGATGAAATGAGCCAACAATTCTTCCTTCACTTCTTCCCAAGTGGAGATGTCCTAAGCATCTCCATGGGAAATATAATCCACTCTTCGCCTCCAACAAAATTTGGCATCCTTCATAAGGAATTGTGCAGCAACCTTCACCTTGGCCTCTTCCAATGTAAGCCCTAATCGTTCAATATACTACTCCATATCCCACATAAAATTTCGAAGTGTTTTCATGCTCCTCATTCCATCATATGAATTTGGTTCTTTTATCTTGATCTAGGAAGTTCCTCCAATTGAACCCTACCCCAATTCATTCTTCAAAATCACAATCTGGTTTAGAGCTTCAAAAAGACTCTTATCATAGAAAAATTTAGGGGTGAATCTTAGCCCATGGGTGAAATTTGAGTTTCATATTTTAGAAGGACGAATTTTTTAAACTACACACTTTTCAATAGTTAGCCCAAAAAATATTTAAAAAATAAATGATTATTGTATTTTAGCCAATTAAAATTAAGGCAGATAAACATTCAAAAACCTGATTTCGCCCGGTTTGGCCATAGATCTTTCTTGGCACCACCCTGCTTTCTGGTTTGGCCGTAGAATTATCTTGGCATCGCCCTCATTTCTAGTAATGGGACTAGTTAGGGGCTATTTCGCCCTCTCCATTCATGTGAAAAACAAAAATAGGTTGAATTCACGCTGGATTTTAGGGCTAGGGGTTAGCATTTTGATTCAATGAATTCACACTACATTTGACCAGCATCCTAGGTCTATTATAGCCCTTGGGTTTATATTCTCATCTAATCGATGACCTTCCTTTCTTCATGACATATGGGGTGTGAGTTCTCCTTGATAGATGTTTATAAAAGATTGTATGAGCTTGGTTTGTTCCCCTAGGTTTGTTTGGGGTCTTCTGGATCAATTTTTTCTTTTTCTTTATGTTGTTCTTGTATTCCTTGGACCCTTTATTGATCTATGCTATCCTTGTGTACCTTATTTTCAAGGTTTGCGCTGTAAATGTGAACCCCTCTTTTTTGTTCTATTTAGACACTATAAATTTGTATAGTTGGATATTTGTTACTCGTGAGTAGATTATCTCATCCCCCTCTTCACACTAAATTGGAGATTATCCCCCTCTTCACACTACATTGGAGATTATCCAATCCCCCTATTCGTTGTTGAATTATTGAGTAAAAATTAAAATACTTTCTGAATGTATGGCCAATTGGGTATTGATGCTGAAATCGATGATATTGGTTGCTTTTTGGTTGGATGTGCTTGTTGAAGCTTTGGAAAATATGCAACTCACATTGGGAGATCAGATTAACCTGTAAATTTCTTCCTAGACTTTATTGTTTTACTTTGTACATGTGTAGTATTCAATTGAATAATTAGTTGTGTTTTTATTTTAAAATTCCATTGGAATTTATGTAATATATTTTATGATATGAGCAGAGTGAAAAACATCTCAAATTGGTGAAGTATTAGCATGATCTTCAAAAATCCTATTATAGGTATAACCTAGTTGTATTCCCATTACCTATGCCTCCCCATTAGCGCCTTATTCCTTCCTCATTATCAGATGCATGTTTAGATCTAGGCATAGGCTACATAGATTTAATCCTGAAGTTGAGCAAGATGTTGCTTCATACCTTTCTCATTTTTTTGTTGAGGCCTAGGGTTAGCACATGCAAGGGTTGGTCCATGTGTTCAAGTTGTTGTGGGAGATTCTAGTGATCAGGGATCAACAAGATAACCAAATAAGGAAGGGGGGGGACACTGTTGCCTATAATATGAATATTGAGTTTTGGATTATTATGTTTATAATGAACACTTGACATTGTCTTAGATTTTTCCTTTCTCCATGGATGGGTAGCATCTAGACAGATCTTCAGGTCATGCCATTCAAACAAAACCCTCTCAGTTTAGCTTTATTCCTTTTAACAAAGCTACTTTTTAGGCCAACTGTGCTTTTATTTATTTTAAAATTTAGTGGAAAGATCCTTGCATTGTCTCCACAGTATATTCCATGAAAATTGATGATTTTTGCACATTTGAACTAGTCAAAATTAAAGGGAATCCATCTATTCTTATATCTAGAGCCTACATCAGGTGCTCTATTGTATAATTTCTTTATGCCTCCTCTTTGGAATGTTGAACATCTAGATTAACTATTAACATAAAATGATTTGACCTTCACCAATATTTCATTTTCTTGTGCTACCTCAAATATTTGATTAGCTTTTGTTCTCTAGCCACCAGATCTTGTCTAGTCGAAGAACATTTTCCAAAGCAATGTGAATAACACCTATCAAAGTGGAACAAATTTTGGCTACTACGTGAGTGTTTCTTAAAATGAGAGAATCCTTGCACAATATAGACTATTCAAAGTGGATTGCGGTAACTACTCATAAATAGGATCTCTTTCTACCATTGTTAATAGATCCAAGCCCTTAACTGGTATTTCTTAAAATGTTGGCATGATAACTTTTCTGTTGGTCAAATTATAATTACAAAATTTTCTTAGAGAAGGTCCAGAAGTGAGGTATACATATGGATTCCTTGGTGTTGTTAGTAGTTGTTTCTATCTCCTAAAGAAAGTTTCCAAAGTGTTGCCATAATCCAATTCTCAAATCACTACATAATCATCATTTTAAAGTAGATCACTTGGTTCTCGTGTGGAAGGTTGAGTTGCTATATAATATTAGGGAATATTGCTGGTAAATTTAACGAATATAAGTGCATTTTCTCATGCCAATGTCACCTTCAAATTCACTTTCACAAAGTTGTCACATAGTACTGTTCAAGGGGCCTCGCTACTGGAATAATATGTGATGTTGCTATAGGTGTCATTTGAAACATATCCTAGGAAGAAAATAGGCTTAAACTGAGAAATGTTACTCCATTGTAGTTGTAATGCAAGTAGCCTTGCATAATACTCACCTTCTAGACTTCAGGGACAAAGTGATGTCATAAATAGCTTGAAAGACTAATCTAGAGCAAGATCAAATACGCACAAGAATGAGAAATCTACAACAAGACCAAATCATCAATATGTTGTATTGTTGCTCTAAAGAAACCATAAAATTCACCTTATACAAGCATATAAATACATTTCATATTAAATATGAAGAGAAGTTGGCCCTACTTTCTCTATTGGAAACATGTCAGGTCTATTCAATTCAATGTTTTGATTTTTTTAGACTGGTGTAGATTTACAAAAATAGGGCATTGATGTTTTCCATTTATCAAAAATTGGAAAGCAATGATATTACAACTACAGTAGACACCTTGAGCTATGTAGAAAAGTTTGCAACAATGGGCCTTTGTTTTAGTTTTCTTAATGTAGAATTCAAAAATGTTCCAAGATCTTTTTCCTTGTGTTTGACAAGGTACAACTAAAATTCATTAATATACATCATAAAATATTTTGCACTAGTGTTGAAAAAGTTGTACTTAACAATAACTCAAGAGGGGTCTAAAAAAATAAAATTAGGGTAAAATTATAAAAACTAGCAAGCAATTGAAACAAAAAACCAGAAAACCTATAAAAGAGAAAATTTATGCTATATGAAAAGTAGGAGCTTGAAACCCCATGAGGCGAGGGAAAACTTTATTCTGCAGAAGTTTGAGGCTTTGTCAACACAGGAGTGAAGACTGTGACAACAATATGGTCATCAACACATGAACGTGTTTGTGGGAATTGTTCTTGGGTTGGAAGGTTAACACTCCTCACAACCACCTGGCCTAGCCCCAATTTAAAATTATTTTTTTGGAATATATATCATGGTACTTCCTCTCATTCTAAGGATGGTATCTAGGGTAAACCCAAATTATTTGGGGCTCATGGCAATCAACAATACATTCATTAAGTGGTCAACATGTCACTTGTGAGAATTGGTCTTGGGTATGGAGGGATAACATTCCTCAATTGCCCGGGCTAGACCTAATTGACTAAACTTCCTTTTGCAAAATATATCCTGAGAAAACACAAGGAAATTTGCCTCATTTTTAGGATGGCACCTAGGCTTAAGAAAATTCCTTAGGGCCAAAGGCCATATCAGCATGTCATTGGTGGGAATAGAACTATTGTAGGAAGGATAACAATCGTTCTAGCTAACTAGTGGAGCTAGACCCAATTGACATCAGATGTGTTTACCGTTAGACAAAGGTGTGGGAATTTTGGAAATGAGTTTTTTGGTGCTTTTGGACAGTCAAAGATTGCTCTTATTTTGGCTATTTTCTTGTATGATGGAAAAGAGCAGCCATTTCTTTTTCCTTTTTACTTGAAACTTTAAAGGATTTTAAAACATAGTTCAATAATGGTAGAGTCCCCTTATTACGCTAGCCAAACAAAACAAATCCTTACTAACTTCAAACTTCTCTAGGAGGTCCCACCTTATCGATTTTCAAAAAAGGTACAGTCCAGGAATCCCAAAGGATCTTATCCATCCACTTGAATTTCAATGGCTGTTCCAAGTGACAAATGAAATACTATTCTACTAGTAAATTTTTCCATAAGTAGAGCAATGACTATGAGCGACATGTTAGGCTTCTAGTTCATTTGAACTTCACACAAGTCTGCTACTCCCAGTGTTATGCAAGTTGCATGTTCTCCCTTTTGAATGAAAACAATGGAATTTCTACACCACATTAAATGATGATTTCCTAAATTAATTGCCAGTCCCCTGTTAGAGGAGGTTAGAAGAGTAATTCTTGATAGAATTAATGATTAGGACTATGTGTCATGTTTTGGGCCTTATATAAGGTGAAGCTGAAAATACTGACAATTTTGTTGTTTGTTTCTTTGTTTTTGTTAGGCCAGGCAGTAACTCCACAAAACAAACAACTGATTCGTATATTATTCCATAGGTAAGTCATTGTTATATACACTAGGGAGTGATTGTTCAGTTCATCTCCCGATGACTGTTCACATTCCTAATTTAATTATTTACATAAAATTCCCCCAATCATGAAGATTAGGTGTCAACATTCACCCCCTTAATCTGAAGGGATGTTGGTGAGTCCAAGCATCATTCTGAATTGTTCAAGCTTTTCCCTTCCAAGTGCTTTGGTGAAGATGTCTGCAATTTGCTCATTTGTGGAACAATGATGGAGATGGATTGTTTTGGCCTCAACATGATGTCGA
>APFE030764264.1:0-14310 GCA_000404065.3 Pinus taeda | reverse complement strand
GTTATCTGTAAAGTTTCCAAAAATATATAATTGATTAAATTTTCCTCATTAATTTTTAGGTTTTAATATGCCTCACACCAAACAAATCTATAGGTCTATGGTTTGTGCATATTTAATGATTGGCATTCACAATTATTACCTATAATGTGTATATGTTATAATTGTTTTGGCAACAAATATTAATCTAACCCATACCAACACACCATGTCGATCTATAGATCATTGACACGCTGTGAGGAGTACCTACTATATTAATGACGATCCATCGCAATCTCGTTGCTAGGGTTGCTTGCCCTAATATGGGCCATATATATCGAAGGAGTGAATCTAACAGTGGAGGTTGTTCTGGGATGGTTGAGGTAACTCACTGCCTCCCTAGCCCCGACCGAAATTCCCCATTCTCATCGAAACCGCTTGGAGATATGCAACCTATCTCCTATAGGATTTTGATAATGCTTGAGAATTGTTCGGCACATGTACAAAATTTTTCTCTCTGAGTTTTTCTAAGCTAGGACCATCAACACCATAACTTGTTTAGCAGGTCTTTTTTTTATATCCCTTTCTCACTATACATTGGTGATTGTAGGCTCAGCGCCCAACATCCATGAGAGGTTGTTCAGTAGTCTTGGTTGGTCTTGGGGCACAGGTACTCACAATAGAGTTCTTCGATTATCCTTATTGAAGATTTCAACGATTTTTATCAGCGTCCTTACCTATTCTCCTACAGGTTTTTCCTACACCGCTACACCAAGGCTAGCTACCCTTGATAGGTGAGAACCAACACCAGTTCTTTGTTGTGTTTTACATTCTTCCTTATTACCAGGTTTGAAGCTAAGACTTCAATTAACTTGCACCTTTATTTATTTGCAGGTAAATGGTTACGGGTTCCAATTGTTTTTGGCTATCAAGGAATTTTCACAATGATAACATTATCTGCCCCGCTCTTTATTGTACCAGGTTATCCTACATGGCAATGTTAACTTACCCAAATTTTCTTCCTCATTGGCTTGTATAAAGTTCATGGCTAGGGTTTCATTGTTTGTTTTATGAATCCATCCAATTTACGAATAAAGTTTTGATTAGCCAGCCCTAGGGTTTGATAGTGATATAGCTTGTCATGTCTGAGTTAGAAGTTAGGTTCTATCTCGATAATAAGATTGTCAAATGTGTTTCTGTTATATCGAGTTCTGTAAATTATGAGGTCTCATTTTCTGCTATAATTTCCCAACAATATTTTATGTACAAAGATCTTTCTGTTACATTTTCCTTGGGCGGTAATATGATCTAGGAGCAGATATCGTTCTCACTATTTACATTGGTTTGATTTTTCTTAAAAAAATTAATTATGCAGCAATAACCTGTAACGCATGAATGATAATTTCGTCTCTGCAAAATATGGCAAGGGAATATGAATTCTTGTACAAAACTATCTAAAAGTTCTACTTTGTTGTTTCTTTTTCATTGCGTAGCTGTGATAAATTTTCTTCCCTTTTATGTCCTACAGGTTCTTGAAATAAGCTAGTTTCCTTATATCTTGACACCTAAATTATTCTATTAAAAGTTCCATTAGTTTTTAATATATTCTGTTAACAAATTCATGTAACTGTAAAAAGAACACTCATCATCTGATTACTAAGGTCCAGCTCTTCTGGATTAGAAGAGAAAGATGGTAGAATTTTCTATAGTAACTACGATATTTCTCTCTAGGCATTCAAGTGAATATACACATTTATTATCTTATTGGTAATTAATTTCCAGCGATTTTATGAAGTTCATTTGTTTACTGTATTGAATTGAAAGTTGCATGTTTTAAATAATTACAACTGTTTGTAGTAGTGTATCAAATGGTTATATGTTGCATATTTCAAGACTTTTCTATGGTATTGTTTGTACTTTCAGTTCATCTATTTGTATATATTTTTTGTTTGCCCTTTTAAAAGTCCTGAGGTTGTTCCTAGCACCTAGTGAACTGTTTAGCTTCATGAACTAACAAGATTCCTTAATCAAATTCATAATTTACAAAAACCTGGTCACCTAGTCACCACTCTAGGTTACCCAGTGCTTCAGCTATACATATTATTTTCCCTTTTGATGTTTAATTCTGGGAAATTACTTTTTCAATTGTTTCTTTGTCCTCTTATTACTTACTTCTATAGGGTGACCACCTAACCCTGACTGTAATTCCAAACAAGACATTCTACATATATTTAATCATTTTCTTTTTCTATAACTATCTTAACCACTACTATCAACTCTAGAACATACGTTGGACACCTCTGTTCATGATCCTTCAGCTTACGTGATTTATAAGCTATCACTTTTCCTTACTGTATCAGCACACCACCAACTCCCTCTTGACAAACATTCATGCATACAATAAATTCCTTCTCAAGGTCCGCTATCTTCAATACAAGGATTGTGGTTAATAACTGCTTCAAGAGTTTATAGTTGTGCTGACATTCAATTGTCCACTGAAAGGCTCTTCTCTTTTTCTGCAAAGAGGTAATAGGATAAGCAATTTTGGAGAATCCCTTTATAAATCGTCAGTAGTAACCTGCCAAACCCATGAAAGGTCTAATATCTACCACATTTTTGGGTACAGACCATTCCATGATGGTTCTAATCTTCGCAGGGTCTATGAATACACCGTCTAAAGAGATAATATGTCCTAGATATTGGATCTGGTATTTATAAAAATCACATTTGCTGTATTTAGCGTACAACTGATTCTCCCGCAAAAATTAAATACTATACGGAGGTGTTCTTTATGTTCCACCAAATTCTTGGAGTACATCAGAATATCGTCAATAAATATTAAAATAAATTTGTCTAAATAAGGGTGAAAGACACCATTCATTAGACTGATAAAGGTTTCCAGAGAATTGGTGAGTCTGAATGATAACACAATAAATTCATAATGCCCATAACATGTTCTAAACGTTGTTTTGCAAATATATTCTTCTCTTATTCTAATCTGATGGTAACCTGATCGAAGGTTATCATTCTATGAGCAAATACGATTCTCCCTATTGACATTGGTTTTATTTTTGAAGGCTAATTATGCAACAATATCCTGTAATGCATTAATGATAATTTCCTCTCTGCAAGATATGACATAGGAATATATATTCTTGTACAAAAATGTTTGAAAGTTCTACTTTGTTGTTTCTTTTTCGTTGCGCATCTGTGATGATTTTTCTTCCCTTACATGTCCTACAGGTTCCTGAAATAAGCCATTTTCCCAACGTCTTACCACCGAAATCATTCTATTAAAAGTTTAGTTAGTTTTTAATAGATTCTATTAAAAAATTCCTTTAACTGTAAAAAGAACTCTCACCATCTAATTACTAAGGTCCAAATCTTCTGCAACAAATGAGAAAGATGATAGATGTTTCTATAGTAACTACGTTATTTCTCTTTAGGCGTTCAATTGAATATACACATTTCTTGTCTTCTTGGTAATTAATTTCCAGCGATTGAATGAAGTTCATTCGTTTACTGTCTTGAATTTAAAGTTGCATGTCTGAAATAATTACAACTATTTGCAGTAGTTTCAGTTCATATATTTGTATGTCTTGATTGTTTACCCTTTTAAAGGTCTCGGTATTGTTACTAGCAGTCAGTGAACTGCCTAGCTTCGGCACTAACATGATTCCTTGATCAAAGTCACAATTTACAGAAACCTAGTCACCTAATCACCACTCTAGGGTACCCAGTGTTTCAACTATACAGATTATTTACCATTTTGATGTTTAATTCTAGAACATTACTTGTTCAATTGTTTCTTTGTCCTCTTCTTACTTACTTCTACACATGACCACCTAACCCTGATTGTAATTTCAGACAAGAAATTCTACATATATTTAATCATTTTCGCTTTTTGTAACTATCCTAATCACATATTTCTTACAATCAGTTCTCTGAATCATTGTTCCTAACAACCATTCTTTCATCATTTCTTTACTGAATGTTGACAAATAAGAATTTCCAACAGAGTCTAGCAAACCTTTTCCTTACTCATAATTATTTAGTCAGAAACCTCCTCACATATAAAAATAAATAGTAGGGCAATTTTAGAACTTATCTGCATTTTGATAATCCATTCTGAAAACTGGTTCAGGAAGACCACTTCTCCCTACCAATGAGAACACCTATTACGTTCAGTCCCCCCCAAGCTCTCCCAATTTCGAGAAAGTGAGTTCGTCTGATAGTCTTTTTGGTCAATTCAATTGCATCAGGGCTTCACTTATCCTAGCGAGGATTTACAGTCTTCTATTCAACTTAGAGCCTTCCACTTGTCCTAACTAGCTCAGGAATTCACTCTTAGGGTAGCATCCTACCTCCAATGAGTATCCTCCTATAAACTTCTTCCAGCCAAAAAGAACAAGAGAAACCTTCTCCTCTCCGAGATTTTCCTTTAAATCTCTAAGTGGTAGGAGAATAATTGTCATTCCCAACCGTCTGGAAATTGGGAAATCTTATGGGTCTTCCCATGAGTTTTCCTTTCTAAGTGTTTTTTTTTTAATGGAATTTCGGGTGTTACATGATCCCTCCCGCGCTCTTAATAGATCGGAGAGTTAAGATGGATCTAAACTGGTAAGGAGAGATAAATTGGAGAAATGATAATTTTAAAGATAATAATAAGGAAACATAAATGGGGTAGTGGACAATAAGAGGGGAAGATAAATGGGGCCATGGCCTGGAAATGACTCTTGCTCGTCTAGTCGCAGTTGTTTTTGCAGCGAGAGCGAGTTGTGTAATGAATTTTCCATGGTCTAACTACTCTTCTTTTTTGTTCTGAAAGTTATGGAAATTCCAGTCATATTTTGACAAAAACTTAGCAAGGGTTTTTGTAAATCCAAGTTACAACATTGTGTAATGCATTTTCCATAATGTAACGAGACTGTTTTTTTGCTAAGTTATGGAAATTTCGGCCATATTTTGAAAAAAAATGGAAAGGATTTTTGTAAATTCAAGTTACAACATTGTGTAATGAATTTGTCATAGTCTAACGAGACTATTTTTTTGCTTTAAAAGTTATGGAAATTTTGGCCATATTTTGAAAAAAATTGGCAAGGATTTTTGTAAATCCAAGTTATAGCATTGTGTAATGTAGTTACAGCATTGTGTAACTTCAAGAGTTTAGGTGCCTCTGGAGACCGTTTTTTTGCTCTGAAAGTTATGGAAATTCTGGCCATATTTTAAAAAAAAATGGCAAGGATTTTTGTAAATCCAAGTTATAGTTGTCAAACTTCAAGATTTTAGGTGCCTTGGAAGCTTTTAATAGTGTTGAATCTATTTTCACCATCAAAAACATGATTCAAACACGGCCTCTACAATTTTTTTTTTTTTTTTTGACCAGATTCAAGTCACTTTTGACCTTCCGGACAATTTCTCCGCCTCGACTCCAATGAATTTTCCCTCCTCATTGTCGCTCGACCTGGAGCCATGATTTTGACTTCTGGTCATCTTGGGGCGGTGGTGAGTGAAAATTCAGCAGAGATGCCATGCCCGAGTGGTAAAAGTAAAAGGGAGCATCTTGAGACAAATGCTGTGAGTGGGTAAGAAATTAATATTTAACAAATTTGATTGAAATGATCCAAGTAAATTGGAAAAAAATTTGAAAGGATTATAATAGAGAGATAAATGTGCGTACACTTTCGGTCTTTTCGTAAGTCGAAAAAATTAGGGAAAGATAAATGAGTGTCGGACAGTAAAACATTTTTAATCATATAATATCAACTTTATAACATCATTTCATTTATCATAACAAATTTCTAATGGTAAGAATTGGAAAGGGCTATAATAGAGAGATAAATGTGCGTATTTTGTTAGAAAAATTAGGGGCCATAGTTTTTGAAGCGAGAGAAACTAAAATCGCCGTATAAAATGGGAGATAAAAAGTTGAAAGCTCCTGGTGGTCTTGCAGCGATAGACACGGAAATTGTGGAATGAAAAGTGAATGAAGTTTTTTTTTAACCACATGGTGAATCGGTAACTGCCAGGCCTAATCTATGGGAGACCCAAGATCAAACCTCATAGCTGCCACTATAACACCAAGATCATAACCAACCACCTGCAAGTCGGGTATACTAAGTTCCTATGATTTTAGCAAGAGAAAACTAACGGGAAAGGGGAATCCGCCCCTCTAGCCGCCACCATAGCAGGTCATTATACTCAATGAGATTTGAACTTCGGTCTCCCCGGGCTTCGCCCATGTGACTTACCGTCAAACCACACATCACTGTACGAAAGGTGAATGAAGTTTCCCTATTGACTGCTCGTCGTCCTAGGGCACCGATGGACGTGGAAGTGGACGTATTGACTTACGCTCATCTTGGGACGATGGTGAGTGACAGAGTGGGAAAAAGAAAAGGGAGAATCTTGATATAGATGCTCTGAGTGGGTAACAAATTGAGTATATTGGAAAATTTTGAAAAGGAAAATAATAACAGACGCTTCCGGTCTTTTTGTGGGTTGGAAAAATTAGAGGAAGATAAATGAGGTGTCGGAAATTAAAACTCGTGAGTTGTAGAAATTAGAGAAAAATAAATCGTAGCATATCAAGTTTATAACATCTTTAATCGTATAATGTTCGTTTATGATTACAACAAAACAAATATGTATGATAAAGAGGTTTGTGGAGTAAATACAAAAAGAAATTTTATTTATTTAACATATCTCTCGTGTATTTGTATTTTTATTTATTTATTGTATCTCTTTTATTTACCATGGTATTTGGTCCAAAGGCTTGATATATAATTAGATATTGATTTAAAATCATATTTAATATATTTTTATTTATTTACGATACCTCTTTTATATTTATTTGCTTACCATACTTCTTTATATTTATTTATTTACCATATTTTTTAATTTTGGAAATTTGAGATATCATGATGTAAGTGTTTCAATGGCTATCAATGTGTACCAACCATTTTATATATATAGTCAGGTTAGTAGTAATATTTTTTATGTCATCATAAATTTGGGTATAGATTTAGGTATAGACGTGAGAAAATTATAAAAAAACTAAAAAAAATATTATTATAATTTTTTTTTGAAATGAGTTGAAAAATTCAAAGGCAATAATAAAGAAATGAAAATAATGTCATTAAATTAAGTACAAATGCGAGAAATTCAAGGAAAAACAACCATTACTTCAATAAAATTTATGAAATAACTTGAAAATTTCAAATGTAATTTAATATAAAACTTTTAAGGAAATTGTAGTACTAATTGTGTGTAGGTGTGAGAAAGTGATACAAGAAAAACCATTTTCTACAATGTTTTTTTATAATGAACCACTTCTACATAGTCTTCATGAATCCCATGATTATACAAAACCCCAACAACATCTCTTCATGAATCCCATGATTATACAAATCCCCGATAACTTGTATGACCTATATCATTTAATGATGTTAATTAAGTATGCACAACAAATTGTCTTCATGAATCCCATGATTATACAAAACCCCAACAACTTGTATGACCTATATCATTTAAAGATGTTAATTAAGTATGCACAACAAATTGATAGATAATTTGTTGCAATAAATGATGATATCATCATATAAACATGAAAAATTATACAAAACCCCAACAACATGTATGACCTATATCATTTAACGATGTTAATTAAGTATGTGTTATCACCACAAGAAACTCTCCTAGGTTGTATATCAGAGATGCTCGGGAACATTACAAACTCAACAAAAATGTTGGAAAAATGGTGGATGAATGGAAGAGATGATGCATATTCAAGCCAGATAACCACTTCTACTATGCTTAACCCCAGACATGGGTGAACACCCCCAGACTACAAGGATTTAGACCACCAATTACTCATAGTTTAAAGAAAATGTGATGATGGAGAATATTGATCACACCAGTAGATGCACAGGAACTTGTGATGGCCGGCTGCAACCAGTTAAAAGGTCTGTAAATATATTTCCTAATACACAGATAGGATGACAGCTCTCTGGCATTAAAACATCAGAAACCTGCATACACATTCAATAATACTAACTAGACTCAAACATAGAGGTGGGATGACAGCCCCTCTAATGCTAAACATAAAGAGCACATTAACGATGCATAATAGGCATAGCTTAGAATAGAGAAGAAGTGGAAAGTGAGCAATTAACAACAAAAGAAGCTTGTATTAGCTGAAAATGAAGACCAGACGTTGTAGGTAGCACAGTAGTTACAGTCTCCAGAAGTTGAATCTTACATCAAAATAACATTCATCAACCTCATTCTTTCTGAGTTCTAGATATATATAGAGGTTGATTACAAACATTTCTGCTATCCTATGCGTGGAGGGGTCATAATGGACCACCAACCACATGAACTATCTATTATGACTCTCTGATACAATCTGCTACTTCAATAAATACATTTGACATTTCTTGATACTTTGTTGTCCTTCCTGAGCAGGTAGAATGTCCTTTGGAAGAATGATCCATAATTAATAAATGTTGCGAACTGCTCGAGGAGTGTCCTTTTACTCCTTGGCCATAATGCTCATTGAATGCGGTTGTTAAAATATTAATTGTGCAGAGTACTTGGTAGTTGCTCGCTTCATCCTTCGAGTGAATGATACAGGTTAGAGGCACGAAAACAACATGAAGGATGCATGGCAGGACGAGAATAAACAATAGCCGTCGGATCCTGCATATGGACGGTGGAGATCGAATCGGGGAAAGCAGGCGGAAATAAATGTGAGCCGTCGGATCACGGTGTGGTAGATCCGATGGTTATCGGGAGTAGGAGTTGTGCAAATATTAATGAGCGGAGGACATACGAGTGGGCGGTAAGCGGTTTCCCCGCACCGCTTTTTAGAGTAGAGTGGTAAAGGTACACGGGGAAGCGACGCAATAAAAGGGCGACAAGTGATAGACACGACAAGAGGGAAACCACCTTTCCCGTGGGTTAACGTACGAGCGGTTCACGGGATGGAGGGGAGCGTATGTTGTTGGATCGGGCGGCAAATGATAGGACGGGTGAAAACCGGCACACGCGTTTTTTATTGATGTGACGGAAAAAGGCTTATAGACTATGCGCACGGTTATATTGATTGCAGTTATATTACCCTTAAACTCGGCACCCGAGGCTAAGGAAATATGGGTTTATGCACGGTTTAGAAGAAAATAGAGAAAGTAGGGAGGTTATGGGAGTATTAACGGAGAGAAGGGGCAGGAGAAGAACAACCAATGAGACTCTTTTGTGAGCATAACCATCGCAGACAGAGCTGTCTTTTGACCCTCAAAAGCTGAAGAATGTAGCAAAGCTAACAGTATGCACAACAAAAATTGATAGATCATTGGTTGTAATAAATAATGACATCATCCTATAAGTATGATAAATTAAATGTGGAGACTCAAAGGAAAAAATCACTAACAATGTGCTTAGTCTCTTTTCTTTATTTATTATTCATTTTCTACATAAATATTACAAAACTAGCCTTAATTTCCCCTTCCTCTAAATTTCAAAGATCATTGGGTTGTCAAGCCAAAGAGCATTGTAGCCTCAACCATTATTTAGTCTCTTCATTCTTCAACCATTCATTTCTTCATGGGTTCTTCTTATTCCTACATCTTACAACTTCCATGTCAACACTTCATGAATGGCACTTTATTCCCCTCTTCTTAATTTTGTTGGAAAAATACAAAGTGACAACTATTAATTCCAATTTTTCTTAACCTTAATGTTTTCTTGTGAATTTATTTAGTATTATTGTGTACTTTATTGAGATCGTTTCATCAAAAAATATCAAGAAAAAAAATAGTAGCAACAGAGGACACATAAATTAGGCTCTCAACAAGGGAAAAAATCCCCTCCAAGGGGAAAATCGGAAAAATCTTCTCTTCTTATATAATTTTCTTCAAAAGAGACAACAAAGAGCCAATCCCTAGAACAAATCCTCCTCCAAGTACCAAGTCAACCTTTCTAGTCAAGTCTTTCCCTGATTCAACCTCAAACAACTTCATATTGAAACTTATACTTTCCAGCTTCAGTAGTACTACTTCGACGTACAACTTGAGCCCTGTAGGTGTTGTAGAAAATCTAACTCAACCCTTCAAGAAGTCTTCCAAGGTCAACCAAGTTAAAACAAAATATCTTTCTCCCTCAGCTACTTGATAGTACAACTCAGACCTGTGATTTCAACCTTCTTGGAAGTTGCATAAACCCTCATCCTTCACATGTGTGTGAAAGAGTGAGCCCAAAAACAAGATTTCCTTCCTTCCTTTCTTCTTTTAGACCTTTTCTATCTTTTTCTCCTGCTTCCCAGCTACAGGTCGAACTTCCTTCTTGAAATTGAACTTGTGAGTGAGTGAGACACAAATGAGGTCGAAGTGCTTGTATTTATAGCTTTTATAAAGGGTTGAATTGCCTCCTTTAGGCTGACCTAAAGATGCTAGGTCTAAATTGTACTTTTGGAGTTTCCTGGATTTTCTAGGCTCAAAATAATTCTTTATTCAATTACATCTTTCCCGGAAAGGTCTTATAAACATGATGTTGACTTTCTTGACTCATGACAATAACTAATATGACATAAAAAAAACCCTAGAAGAATAACAAACATGCTTTTACGTACAATACCATCAATAATGAGCATTGTTAGCGCTCAAATCTACCTTAGGCTGAAATAAGGTAAAACTCAAGGCTACATCAAACCACGCTCAGCCTCGTAGCTAGCCCTATGAGGACAGGAGAAGGCTCTCTTCGGGTCAATTTGGGCAAAAGGTAATCAAAGTGGCTCGAGATGACTAAATTTCCAACTGATCTTAGGCTAGGTATTAAGTGCAGGGGTTTGATTTGATTTTGGGTTTTTAGGGTTTTGTTGAAAACAGTGGGAAAGGAAATTTGGGCTCGGGGATGAGGCACAATTTCTGCAGAGGTCTATTTGGGGCAAGGTAGGCGATCGTCTTGACGCTTTCAAAGGGAATGAATGGGTAGATTAGACTGGTGAGGAGCTAAGGAGAGCAAGAAGCTTTCAATGATTCTCCTTAAACAGATGAAAACATGGAAAATCAAACAAACTTAAAGGTAGAGCATAACCATCGATGGATTCTACCTTAACACTTCATTTGTTCAATTGCAGAAGATGAAAGAAGGAAAATGATACACATAAAAACTTACAATTACTAAAAGATGCACACCATCAAAACATAAGGCCACATGGATCCCAAACAGTGTTGCAAAACCCCGGTCTTTCCTTAGCCAAAAATGCAGAGAAAATATGTACAATAGTATGCCCTAGCAATCCCAAGTGTCCAACCTCTCCAACCTCTGAAAATGATTGAGAAATTACATCATATAGACCATCCTAACCCCTTTCCTTGCCTCTAGGGGTCGAGCTCATCATTCTAGGAGCTGTTTGAACTAATTCTAAACAAGGAATTGAAATCTAGGTAGTCAAGCAACTTACCCCTATATGCTAGGAAATTGATTCATTCATTTAATTTTCACCTTTTGGTGAATGAATCTTCTAGAACAAGTAACTAAGTGTCAAAATTACATCATGTTCAATCAATTACATCAAGAGAAGTCAAAAATTACATCACAAATCAAAACTAGTCAAACTGGCCGAATTTCTGAGCTGAACGGTGAAAAATTGGCCAAAAATCCCTATGCACTGCGTGCTTGACCTCTACGCATCGCGCGCCTTTCAGCCTACTTTTGGGGCACTTCCTGACATCTAAATTGAGATCATGATAGCTTGTTGGAAAGCCCTGGATGTCTAATTTCGAACCCAAGTGGAATTTTTCAATTTGGAGTTCATTTACCCCTCCAAAACTTCATTCTCCTAGAAGTACTTCCTGTGTGTCCAAAAAGGGGCAGTGAGGTCATTTTTTGCATGTTTTTTGACCTTTTGGGGACCCATAACTCACCCAAACTTCTTGTCCAAGTACCAAAATTCATGATTCTCCATGAAAAATCCAAAACTGCAAGCCATTTGTGATTTGGACCTCCCAATCTTATGGGGCGCGCGCGGTGCATGGCGCACAGGGAGGCGCGCGGCGCACTAGGCTTGAGGCGCGCGGCGCATAGAGCCTCGCGTAGCACCTTTTTGCAGGAGACTTTTGGAGGCCTTCCCGGTGTCAAAATCAGGTGTAGGATAGCTTTTTGGAAAGTTCATTGAGTCTACTTTCCAACCCAACCGGATTTTTTCAATTTGAAGTTCATTTGCCGTGTCAAAAATCAAATCTCCCAAGACTGGTCAAAATGTGCCAAATGAGGCTGCCTCAAGGAAAAGTGTTTTTGCAGTCAAATTTTGAATGCCTTCCTCAACTTGAAATTGTGCTCATGATAGCTCGTTGAAATCTCTGTGTGTCTAGTTATCATTTGACTCATCAGGAAAGTCATTTGGCCAACCAAGCTAGGAGAAAACATGATTTTACCAAGGTCACTTCAGAGGTGCATCAATTTTCCCGAGACAATGGTATTTTTGACATTTCTTTAAAACCATGACACCTGTGTAAAATGTGAAGGCGGTTTTTCTGTCTTGGCCTGTTGTGGACAAAAACCTCTCTCAGTTTTCCAAAATTCATCTTTTATTGCTCCGAAACATCATTTTAGTGAAACCTATCCCGATGTGTGAAACAAGGGATTTTGTCGAAATGAAGCGAAATGAAGGGGATAAGGGGCTTCTAAATTCTTGGGGAAATTTTTGGAAGTAGGGAGGGATGTTAGGAAGTAGGGGAAAGTGGAATATCAGAGATCGAGTGAGGGGAAGGGGTCCGAAAGGGCAAAACACAGGCCTAGCCTAGAAAATTGCCAAGTTGTGGCAAGAAACTAGGGTTTGTGCAAAAATGATGAA
The DNA here is from genome assembly GCA_000404065.3 of Pinus taeda. Classification (NCBI taxonomy): domain Eukaryota; kingdom Viridiplantae; phylum Streptophyta; class Pinopsida; order Pinales; family Pinaceae; genus Pinus; species Pinus taeda. The sequence goes on along the minus strand of APFE030764264.1, from coordinate 1,481 downwards.
TTTGGGGGATCTCAGTGATGGGAAGTGTTTAATAAGGTACATGAAGGATAGGGGAAGGTGTATTAACATCTAGACAAGTTTTTCTAATGATTTGACCATTCAAGAGAAATTGCCTTCAAAAGCCTAGGAGAGGGAAATGAACCTTGCCTAGGCGCAACTGAGGCATGAACAAGGTGTAAAATGACCCAATGGAACCTGACATGATGATAAAAACCTTCTGAATGATGATAGACTCAGCTGAATAGTGACATAGACTGACATTTGGGCAACTTTGGAAGGAGTAAAAGCAAACCCTAGACCTAATGCCTAGTGACCAAATTTTGCTTTGAAGACTCACTGAAATGACAAAATTTGATTTTGACACCTTAAAATAACTTGTAAGAGCATGTTTTATCACTAGAGGAAGGCTGCAAAGACTGACACTAACATTGGCTCCAATGGGGATGGTAGCTCCTTGGAGGTGCCAAGAACGGCAGATCTTTGGGAGAGCAGACCAGCGCCTTATCCATTGGGCAATGGAGTCAAAAACTCAAACTGAAATGCATGACTAAAAACCGATGACTTGATGACACAAATTGACTCTCACTCAACTAAGAACTGACTCGATACTCAAACACAACCGACAAACTGGAAATGATGCTCTAAGTGGAGCTTATTCATCAAAACCTACTCTAACGGTTTCATTCACCACCTGATCAAGTGAAATGAAACAACCAATGCAACCAAGTAAGTATTCCATCTGCTGTTCAAATTTTCCGCAAGTGCTCACTTATGAACAACAAGAGAGAACTACTGAAAGGCAACTCCCATGACAACTTGGAAACAGATCTGTTGAATGATATAGATCCTCTATCCGCCTCCAAAAACACTGCATAAGGATCTTGAAATTCAAGCACACTGGAACTTAGCTCATCTAATGGATTACTTCTCGTTTCCTCATACCATGAATGCAAACTTTGATCTGAGCCTTGTGACGAGACCTCTGCTGAAAATGACAAAGTAACTAGCTACCGGATCAAATTCATATCAGCACATGTTTCAAGCTCACATGTAGTCAATGGAGAAAGACGTTGACTGCAAACCTCATCCAAAACATCAGCTATTGGATCATGAAAAACTTGAAAAGACTACTGCAACGTATCCATTGAAAATGTATGACATCCTTCTATCTGTTCATCTTTTTCTTGAGAGATTTTACGAAGATTCTGCCTTATAAATTGAAATGCTTCGAAACAAAAGGGTATAGAATCTTCCTGCATCATCAAATCATGTATTTCTTCTTCCACACCTTCATCTGTAATCTGCCCTTCAATTTCATTTGGTGGCTGCAAATATGATGCTACAGGCTGCTCAAGAATTTTGTTATCTGTCTCATCCACAACATTAACACTAAGAGATTGTTGATTTGTTATAGGTTGTTCATTTGAAGATTTACTATGCAATCTACCCTTCAAAAACTGAAATGATTCAAAACAGAATGG
>APFE030764263.1:51081-78217 GCA_000404065.3 Pinus taeda | reverse complement strand
GGTCATGAACCAGAGGATATTACAGATGGAGGCAGAATTGGAAAAAGCTATGCAGCACAAGCAAGGGGCATCTGCCTCCCAGCCACCACAGACCTCAACAAACCTCCAATCTGCCCCTCCAGCACAAATAACTACAGCTCCTCCTACTGCTCCAGCACCTACCACAGCCACATCAGCAACTGGAGCAACTGTAGAAGCCACAGCAGCAGCAGAATCCAGCCTGAGCATGGAAGAATTAATGAAGGCTGTCAAAGAGCTAGAGAGCCAGGTCACAGAAATAAATGATGCCAAGGAAAAACTGGCCAAGCTGGAGGCCAGTTATGACAAGTCAAAAATGACTGTGGCAGAAAAACAAAGGATAATAAAGGCCTTGGAGGCCAAAGTAAAAACGCTAGAAAAGGAGTTAATGCTAGGCAACACCCTAACAGAAATAAAAAGGATTATTTGGGCCAAGATTTGTCAATCCATGCAGGACCAATGGAGGTCCATTCAAGCCATTTTTGAACAGGTGGAGCTAATAGAAATAGTTCACATAGAGATTCAGAGAGCCAGGACAGCCCTGGGAATAATGCCTGAGCAGGCCACCAAAATGATTCACTTCCTTAATAACCGCACTAGGGAAGAACTGGCTGCTTTACAAATAACCAGCAAGACAGAGACGATCCTCACTGCCAAAAAGGTTCTAACGTTGAGGAATTTCACCCAGACACTAGAGAGGAAGTGCCAGGAAATGAAAGCAGAAATAGATGAATTCAGAGCCAAAATGGCTATTTTGCAGGATAAAGGACTTCCAAGCCTAGTAACTGGTACAGGACAGCTGCTGCCATATAAGCAGTATATGACAAGGGTCAACAGCTATGTAGAAAACCAGATCACAGCCTCCAGCAGCTCCATAGAAGAAACAGGGCCTCCATCTGGGCAGACCCTCTATGACAAGCTGGAGAATCTATTCTTCATAGAGCATGAGATTAATCATCTATTTGAGGTGCCTCCTAATTTTTATAGACACACAGAGGCAGATGAGACAGTGGTGAAGATGAGAAGACATCAGTTACCCCCGGCTGATTGGTGGCAAGCACTGTTGGAAATTTTGCCTAGATAATTCCACTTTGCTTGTTTTCCTTTTTTGACACAGGTCAGCAAAACAGGTCAGCATACAGGTACAGTAAGCAGCATACAGGGGACTCAGCAATCCACTCAAATATCAGGCAGAAATGAACGCAGCATTTAAAGCACTGCTACCGCCTATTTTTCATAGCTAAAAGTCAAATCTGTCTGACAAAGGAATGTCGGCTATCTCAGCACTTAAAGTTACATTTATGTACCATTTACTTTTTGTAAGAGAGTTTGTGGTGCAATTTATTGCACCATAACTCTCCACTAAGATATTTCATACCCTATTTTTGTATATATATCCCTTCAGATAACGCATTGAGGGTCGGTTGTAATAGAATTCTTCCTGAAGAGCTCTGATGTATACTGAAAACTTTTTGATAATAAAATTGATGATGGAGATTGCTGGTGTCAATGCTATTTGAGATGGATATGTAAAGCTCTGTGTTGTTGCAAAATTCCTGTGTCATTTGCTGAATCAATAAGTTTTCTCTTAACTGTGTATGTGTTTCCTATTATTCCATAATTTCATGTTTTTCTTAATCTTGGTAAATAGAGAAAAAGAATAGCTTAGGATTTGGTCCGAACACCCTATGCTCAATCTCTATTTCTAAAATATGTTTTCTGCTGGATTAGCCATAGATATGAATTCTTAATTGCTCATATTTAAACTTATCCTAAACATGGTGAATACTGTTTAAGAATTCTTAACTGCTCTTAAGCATTACTTTCATGTTTTCTTCATTAGCATAGTGGAAGATTCTTAATTTCCTTTCACTTACTAATTTTCCACTTTTCAACAACAAATCTGATAAATTATTTTAACACATGCCTAATTTGCTCTGCAGCAACACTTTGTCTCCACACATCCATTTCCTAGAGCACTAATATCTCAGACTCCATTGCCCAATGGAAAAAACTGTCCTGTAAGTCTATATTTCAGTTCTAAAGGAAATCATCAACCCACCAAAATCAAACAACCAGTGCATCCTAATCATAACTAGTCTAAACACTCATCAAACAAAGCTAAAACTATAAGAGAGAGCCCTCTCTGGTTGCAGGTAGACTAGGACCTATAGCTACAAGATTGGTTAGTGGTTACCTCAGCAACCATTCCCTTGGGAGTCAAAGGGAACAACCTGAGTGATAACAGTAGGAACAGTTGGTTGTTATTTTCCTAATTACATGGACTATTCTCTAATTAATCAATTGAAACTACAATCATCCTAACTGAAAATAAAAGAGGTATCTAATTTTACTGACTTTGTAAAATAAAAGTAAAGAAAAATTATTCCCATAAGAATTTGACAGTTCAATCGATCTCTAGCTTTTGAACCTGGTTGGAGTTCTTTCTGCCCAGTCACGGTGAGTTGGATGCTCCTGCATCAGGCTCTCGGGGTGAAAAGAGATCATGACTCCGGTTCATGAGCTCCTCTACCGATGTTCCTATTCGTTCAATCTGCCTGGCGTCAAGCCATGAGCTTTCCTCAATCGGACGGTTCTTCCACTTGACCAGGTATTGAAAATAAATTTTCCGCCGAGTACGCCTAACTACCTGAATTTCGAGGATGCCTTCGATCTCAGGAGGTTCGACATAAGGGATTTGTCTTTTCCAAGTTTCTCCGTCTTCCTGGGTGTTCCACGTGGATTGTTCGGGTTCATCCTTCTTTTCCTCCAACAGATTGCCTGTATACGGAAACAGATCTGCCACATTGAAAATAGGTGATATGCCTACTCCAGGTGGTAGTTGTATTTTGTAGGCATTCGCTGAAAACTTTCGCAAGATCTTACAAGGCCCTATCTTCTTGTACTTCAGTTTATTGTACGTACCCTTAAGGAAACGTTCCTTACACAGGTGTACCAGAACTTCGTCCCCTACCTCAAAATGAACTTCTCTTCTTCTTAAATCTGCATGTTCCTTATACTTCGAGCTGCTGTCCTGTAATTTTTCTTTCACTTGTTCATGTAAATCCTTCATTGCATTAGCAAAATCTTGTCCATCCGCACTCCGTCGTTCCTGTAAACCAAGATCCTGAAGTTCATGCACTCCACGAGGGTGCATGCCATATAGGATCTGAAAGGGACTGAGACCCGTGCTACGATTCGGTGAATTGTTGTAAGCAAACTCTGCTTGCGCTAGCACTCGGTCCCACATCCGAGAATTCTCCTTGACTAAGCTGCGTAACAAATTTCCCAAACTTCTATTCACAACCTCTGTCTGCCCGTCAATTTGTGGGTGATAAGTAGAACTGTAGCTTAATTGGGTGTTCATTTTTTTCCATAAGGTACGCCAAACATGTCCTATGAATTTCACGTCTCTGTCTGATAGGATGGTTGTTGGCAACCCGTGTAATCTAACAATCTCATTAAAAAAAAAGTGGGCCACGTGAGTGGCGTCACTAGTTTTTCGACAAGGTACAACATGTGCCATTTTTGAGAAACGATCCACCACTACCATCACCGAATCATAATATTTGTGTGTTTTTGGCAGTCCCAAAACAAAATCTAAACTCACAGAATCCCAAGGTCTGCCTGGAATAGGCAATGGCTATATAATCCTGTGTTCTGGCTATGTCCCTTCGCTAATTGACACACCTTACACTCAACCACAAAATGTTGTACGTCCCGTCGCATTCTTGGCCAAAAATAAAAATGACTAAGTTGCTCCAAGGTCTTGTCTATACCAAAGTGTCCAGCCAAACCCCCACTGTGTTTTTCACGAATAATATTCTCCCTCATAGAACAGCTGCGGATACACAATTGTCCTCCCTTAAAAAGAAATTTCTCTTGTATGTTGTAATCCAACCAAGGACTATTTCCCCTTATCAAAGGGTTTTGGCACACCTCATAGGCTTCTCTGAAATCTGTGTCTGTCTTATAAAGATCTCGTAAATGTTCAAAACCCAAAACTTGTACAGTGCTTTCCTGTAAAAGTAGGGCTTTTCTGCTCAATGCGTCGGCCACCTTATTTGCTTGTCCGCCGATATGTTTCAGCACAAAATTAAAACTCTGTAAGTACTCCACCCATTTGGCATGTTTATGATTAAGTTTATGTTGCCGCATTACATATTATAATGCAGAATTATCTGAAAACAACACGAACTCGTTCCCTAACAAATAATGCCTCCAGTGTCTTAGAGCTTGTACCACTGCGTAAAATTCCTTATCATATGAGGAGTACTTCTGCCTACTCTCATTCAGTTTTTCACTGAAAAATGCTACAGGTCTATCCTCCTGACTGAGTACAGCCCCGATTGCTGTTCCACTAGCATCACAACGTACCTGAAATAATTTTTGAAAATCTGGTAGCCTGAGAATCGGTCTTTCTGTTATCTTCTTTTTCAATAGTCGAAAACTTTTTTCTGCTGCTTCTGTCCATCGAAAAGGTTAGCTGGCCTTTTAGATGGTCTCCAACATAGGAGCACAAATCCCGCTAAAATTTTTAATAAAATTCCTATAGAAACTTGCTAATCCATGGAAACTACGTACCTCAAACAAATTATTCGGTGACAGCCAATTTATTATTGTTGTTACCCTTTCCGGATCCATCTTCAATTTGTTTTCTGCTATCACAAATCCCAGATAAATTAACTCTCTTTGCAGAAACGTACATTTCTTCAGATTTATCAATAACTTGTTTTGCTGTAGTTTTTCCAACACTTTGCGCACATGCCAGAAGTGTTCTTCTTTCGTCTTGCTAAAAATAAGAATGTCGTCCAAATAAACAATTACGAATTTCCCAATATACTCCTTTAGCATCTCATTCATGAGTCTCATGAATGTGTTGGGTGCATTGCTCAACCTGAACGGCATGACCAGCCATTCATATAATGCTTCATTCGTTTTAAAAGTTGTCTTCCACTCGTCTCCCTCTCGTATCCGTATCTGGTGATATCCGCTTTTTAAGTCTATTTTAGAGATGTAAGCTGCCCCACTCAAATAGTGCATCATATCATCCATACGCGGTAACGGGAATCTGTACCAGATGGTGATTTTATTTATGGCCCTGGAATCGGTGCACATCTGCCATTCTCCTCCCTTTTTGGGGGCGAGAACTATTGGTACAGCACATGGGCTTAAACTCTCTCTGATTAATCCTTTGTCCAATAGCTCCTGCACCTGTTTTCTGATTTATTCATTATCCTTGGGGCTCATTCGATAAGCTGTCTTATTTGGTAAGCTGGCTCCAGGTATGAAATCGATATGGTGACTAATACTCCGCTTGGGAGGTAACTTATCTGGCAAGTCGTCCACTACTATATCTGTAAATTCTTCCAACATCTGCTGTATTTCTATAGGTAAATCTGTGATTTCGGTATGCAATAGAACTGTCCTTGTCTTCTTGACTATAGCATAACTTATTTCACTGTTCTCAACCTGCTTTAAAAATTGTTTTCCGCTCATTAGCAATGCCTTAGTTTCATTTACTTCAGCTGTTTCCTTCTCTTCTCTGATAGGCACAAGGGTATGCCTAACCCCATCTTTTTCGAACTTATAATTGTTCAACACTCCATAGTGTGTCACCTTTCTATCATATTGCCAAGGTCTGCGCAATAAGATGTGCAATACGTCCATCGGCATAATGTCGCAAATGATTTTATCCTTGTATCGTCCTATTTGAAATTCAACTTCACTCTGTTCGTCCACCAGCAACTGGTGCCCCTTTTGTAGCCATGAAACTCGATACGGATTGGGTTGTTTCAAACGCTTCAGTCCCAACTTCTCCACCATTTCGGTGGACACCAAATTGTCCGTACTTCCACTGTTGATTATCATCTTACAGCACTTACCCTGCGATTTACAAACTGTCCTGAACAGAGCTTTCCGCTGCATCTGTTCGACACTCTCATCAACTGGTTTCAACAACACCTTATGCAGCACTAAAGCTTCTCCTGTTTTTGGGGCATTTTCTGCCTCTTGAGGGGGTGCTGCTGCTTCCTCCGGTTGCACCACATATGCGCCTCACTGTCCAGTTGAATCTGTTTTTGGGCACTCAAATGAGCGGTGCCCCCATTTGTGGCTTCTATAGCACTAGTAACCAGTTCCCCTTCCAAGGCCATTTCCTCTGCCACGTTGGAATGATCTGCCACCTCTCATTCCATCTCCCTTTTCTGTTGTTCCCGAAGTCCCTGAACTGCTGGCTTCCTCGTTGTTGTTGGCAGTTCGGCCCCTGCCATAGGACTGGCTTCTTCCTCTGGTAGACCCTCGTCCTCTCCGGGCATTCTGTCTTCGGTTAAGTTTCTCCTCTGCCTTGATTGTGCTCTGGTATGCCTCCTCAGTATTGTTTGGAGACAAAATGCTTATTTCATCCAAAATATCCATCCTCAGCCCATTTACATATCTGGCTATCCTTTTTGCCGTATCCTCTGTGTATCAAGCTCGCAAATTTACTCGATAAAACTCCTCTATATACTCTTTCACAATCAGTCCCCTCTGTCTCAAATTTTGTACCTGTCTATGTAACGCGATTTGATAATCCCTTGGTAGAAATCTGCCCTTCAATTTAGCTACCATCCTTGTCCAAGTTTTTATCGGTGCTTTGTTCAACCTCTTTCTCTCATTCTGGACACTGTCCCACCATAGGGTTGCGTGTCCTTTCAGCTTTGTTGCTGGAAACTTGACCCTATGGTCTTGACTAACTTCCTCGCATTCGAAATACTTGTCCATCTCGCTAATCCAATCTAACACAACATTAATAGACAAACTGCCATCGTAAGTTGGTAGTTCTGGTTTCGGTCTGTTGTTTGACAATAATACAGACTTCAATAACTTCACTTCTGGTGAGTCACCTTCAGGCCCATCTGCTGCCACTTCCACTTCTTCCTCACTCACATCACCCATTTCTGGATCTCTTCTCCTGCCTGCCTCTACTGCTTCTAGTCGAGCAATAAGCACTCTGAGTTCTTCTCGTAATGCCTCATCTTCCATTCTACGAGCACCTCGGCCTCATCCTCGTCTACCTATATCCATTTCTCCCAAATCTCTTCAACTCAAACTGCTCTGATACCACTCTGATGGGTCCCAGCCCACTTGGTAGCGCTTTACGCTTTATTACACACCTAGAATAGATTATGTGGCGGACGAAATATCTTTGCCCACGGTTCTTTGTGACAGTGGTAGCTATTGTAGTTAATGAAGGAGTTAATGGGCAGTACTCTGCCTCGAAACATGCCTTAACCCTACCTTTCTCGCGCTCTCTGGATTGTTCTTTGTTATTTTGCTCTGCTGCCGTCGCGGGTTTGTTGGCTCTGCAACGAAACTGTGTATGTGTTATGTTGTGGGTTTGTTGGCTCTGGATGCTATCTGAGAACTTGAATCCGCCTCTGGTTAGCCTGTTGGTTCATTTTATGGCGCTATTGTTTGACTGTGGAGGCTATTCGGCTGGGTTCCATGGCTCGATTTCCGTAAGTTACTCTGCTATTTCACTGTTTCTTGTATGTGTGGGTTTTAGGTTAATTTAGTTGCTCTTCGTTGTGGCTATGATGCCTGTTGGTTGTATTTATGCTATGGTCTTAACTCAATTCCTCTGTTCATTGTCAATGGATTTCACTGTGTTTTTGTTGTATGCTTTTCTGGTTCTCTGAGGTCTCTGTTCCGAATTCCGTTTGTTTGGTATTTGTCTGTGGTTATCCGCCTTCTCACAATATGATATTGGTCTTTGGTTGGAAGCACAGGGCTTCTCAGGCACGCATCCTCAGTTTAAAAAAGGTAAGGAAACCTGTCCATGCTTCAATTTGGCTCTTCATCTAGTTCTGGGGCTAACCCAACTCGCTCCTTTGCTCGACAATTGCTCAATCTAGTTCAACTTGTCACGCTATGGCATTTGGCTGCACTCTCCAGGTAAAATCCTTTTCGAATTGTTGGCTCCTTACAGGGTTTTGTCTCTCCTGAGTTTTTCTTTACACCATACATGCTAATTCCTCGCATTTGGTTTCTCGCAGGTCTTTGTTGGTGACCTGGGCAGCATATCCTCCTATGCTTGGCTATTTGGTTGTTCGCCTCCTGGGTAGGCCTGAAACTTCATTCTCTATCTGTAATTTTTGATTTCTACGGACGACCCGTCTCCTGGTCTGGTTACTTAGTCACTATACATGCTTATTCAACTGTAATTTAATTTTGTCGCCTCTGTGTGAGATGTATAAGAATTTTTTGGCCTCTAGTTGTTTGTCTGGTTCAAACCCTAACTCGGGGTTTTTAGATTTGTGAGGGTTTCCGACTTTTTAGTCGTGCTCGGCTCTATTTATGTTTTTAGTGGTCTTTGTCATCCATAATATGGTTCGGCTCTACCAATAATACTGTAAACTTTGTTCTGTGGCAATTGAAATGAAATTTTTAATGTAAACAAAACTGTATGGTTGTTTTGTTACCTCTGCGTATTTGGCTTTGGTTATCATTCGTCCTTTTGTGCATTCGAACGTTGGGAAGTTTGTAAACGTTGTTGTTTGAATTCTCGGTCGTTGTTAACTAAACATTATGAACTGGTACTGTTGCTTCACCGCGTGCGAGAATGACTGGTAGTTTGGTAATTATGAATTCATTGTGATTCTGTCTATCTGCTTAGTATTTTACTGTGAATAATGTTTGCACAGTAGCCACAACAAATTAATAAATAGTAATGATACAATAACTCATTATATAATGAAAACGTAAATGAATTTTAAACAAACACTTGTACAGATAATACAGATGGACAATGGCTTCTCTGTTTTGAATGCTTGGTCTTTTTCTATTTCCTTTCGTTCTTAATTAACTCAACTCTCCTCTCCTCTCCTGAACTGAACCCCATTCTGTTACATTTGTTTTGAATTTATAGTCTCTGTTTTTCAGTTGATGCTTACAGTTAATTTAACTGTTACAGAATATAGTTACAGAATTTCTACCTCTCCCAATAACTACATCCATTCAGTATTCCAAGACTTGTAGGAACATTTGGTTGTTATTTTCCTAATTACATGGACTATTCTCTAATTAATCAATTGAAACTACAATCATCCTAACTAAAAATAAAAGAGGTATCTAATTTTACTGACTTTGTAAAATAAAAGTAAAGAAAAATTATTCCCATAAGAATTTGACAGTTCAATCGATCTGTAGCTTTTGAACCTAGTTGGAGTTCTTTCTGCCCAGTCACGGTGAGCTGGATGCTCCTTCATCAATTTTTCATTCTGAAAATGTTCTTTTTCAAGGTATTCATCACCTAACTATCTAATATGGTATCAAATTCCTGGAGCATAAGTTTCTTTGGATTCCAAGCAATGATTGTATTGAGCTCGAGTGCAATTACTAGGTATCAATTGCTTTGCTAACCCTATACCATATCAACTTATGGTTTGTAAACTTTGCGAAAATTTCTAGCTAATCTTATTTGTGATTCACTATATTTATAGGGAATGGGAGAAAGCACTTGCACCCTCTACAATTGAGCTAATTCTCTCCTTTTTATATCTATCTTCTTTATTCACAAGAAAATTATGTCAATTCTTGAGTTATATTCCTATCACGTTTTGGTCAAATTCTCAAGTTTTACTTTGTTATGGGTTTTGTCAGGTTCACCCCCTCTCCTAGGGATTAAAAAGAACTACTTGATCATATATATCTCTTCATTGGTCATGATTTCAGTTAGTAAATACCCAAGATTGTTAATGTTTTGTCTTTAGATTTTAGGGTTCTTCGATTGAGAGGTCAATACCAATTTAATTTTTTGAAACTATATGGCTTAAGGTTTAAATGACTTGGCAACAAGTATTCTTTTGACTATACTCATATTTAAACTTGTTCAAAAATAATTTATGTATATTTATACACTACCTCAACTATGCTTAAGGTTACGGAAACCCTAGAGTTTTTTGTTACAAAGACTATGTAATGAAATATTAGTTCGATAAAGTGTTCTTTAATGTAATATTTCACTTTTGATTGGAATTTCTAGAAGCTCATACTAACTCTTTTCTTTTTAAGAATATACGGGTAGGCCTCACCTTGGTCAAAACTTATTTTTGGAGATCATTTAAAAAAAAAATACGAGTATGTGCTATTTTAGGCTAGATTCCTAAATAAATACTTTGGAACTCTTTTATCATTTGATGTACAATATTGTTTTGTGATTAAGGAGTTACCCTCTTTCAAACCTTTCATGTGTACAATAGGTGTTCAGGATTTTTGTTTAGAAATTGATGAGAAAGACTCTAGCCAAAATATTTTGATTCTCATGTCTTTATAATATAAAGTTAGAATGTTTTCTTTTTCTCAATATCACAACTATTATTTTAACATTTTCTTTCCAATTCAGATTGTGGGGTTTGAATTGTAATTCCAATGAAGTAAAAGAGGTTTCTATCTATAAAAGTCATCTTTTTTTCATCAATATTTACTTATTATATGTCTATCCTGCCCATATCTAAATATTCATAATAGTAAACATGAAACATTTATACTTATGTATTCATATGTTACTTCATTTTCTATCTTTAGTCCAAAACATATTATGGGACCTGCCGTGGGATCTACCTGATTCTTTTTGTGACCTATTTAAGTAGAGTCTAGGAATATTTCCATTGGACATTTCACCAATTTATCATTTTATGGAGGTGACTAAACTAGACTCATGCTTTAAACACAATGCATTATGCACTAGTATAAACAATTTTTAACATATTCTCTTTACGATCCACCCTCAAAGTTTCAATATAGACCTAAAACAAATCCTGTTGAATTTATAGATATAAATTGTTTGATATTTGCATTATAATTACAAGTATCCACTTATATCAGACTAAAAAATACATATTTACCTTTCCACTACCGTAGTCTTCAGATTTGTGCATGCCTTGGTACCTATTACAAGTTAGGACATATATAATCTATATGATCCATTCCTAACCTATATACCTTTTCTTTTCAATCATATACATAATAAAAAAATGAATTATTTATCTAGATTCTCATTAATTTTTCTTAATAAGACTTAAAAAATCATGATACTTATCTAAACCCTTTTGTGGAATGTGTAAAGGGCTCTCACAATCCTCCCCACCATAAGCTAGCTTCCACAACTAGCTATCTCTGAGCTCCAATCATATCTATCATAGAAACAACTTCATGAATGCACAAACATACTTTCTTCTGAACCTTTAAGTGATGTTTTTCCTCTTCTCTTAGGTTGTAACCAATATTTCTCTCCCACTGGTTATAACTGGGAATTTACTATCTTTCGCTTCCACAATATTCCCATAAAGAACCATGTTCATGGAATTTATCTCCAACCATATTTTCCTCTGGTATATATATTTTATCGTTGCCTCTTCTCTTCAGAATGTTTGAAAAAAGAGAAAAAAATTCCTCTTTTGTTTATGCCCCCTTCTTAGGCACAACCAATTCCAATTGTTTCCATTATATTTAGGAGTTAAGTTCCACTTGACAAGCCTTAACACATGCATAAAAATATTACAAGAAATTAATATATTTTTCATTCATCAACAAAATATAATATTTACATGTGCCGATATTTTTTCCAAACTCAAACTTTTAGACCAAAGTTAAATAACAAAAATCATGAATAATTATCCAAGGGAGTTACAAGTAGGAGTATTTATATCCTCACTGAATGTGTTATTTTATTTCTTTTAGTCATTAGAAAAATATGGGAACCAACAAGGATCTTTTTCTCTTTGGGGTCTCTAGGTACCCTCCAGGCCTATCACAAACCTAGCATCATCTCAGCTCCAGGATCATTCCCCCCATCATAATATGCCCAAGTGATGCACTCCTCTACACCCAATAGTCCCTCGGCTATGCCACCACCTCTAAGGTGTCTTACTATTGGACAGGATGGCCTCTGCTATGAGGTTCTAAGTGTCTTTTTCCATAATGAATAACCAATTCATACTACTCATGCCTACATAATTGTCCAAGCACTTATTCCATAACTCTTCCCAAAATTCGTGACTGACTACCTTCATGGGAAAAGAATTCTACTTTTGTACGCAAGTCTTCACTTTTCCACATGGCACATTATAAACCCACTATGGACTTTAGATATTATCATATTCTCTTTTCCCATTATTAATAAATAATTTCTTCCCCTGTCTTTATTTTGGTGGAGTCTGGCCACCCATACTCTTTTTCGTAGGGTCTTGGTTTGCAGTCAATCATTTTTTTTAATATGCATATATTTACAACATCTTTACAATATGATACATTTTACAATCAAAACATATATACATAAGGATCTTGGGCCATAAAACTTGTAAAAACATATTCACATGGGCCTGCAGGGCCCAAAAATAAATGTTTGTTCACTAGCGTAATTTAGTACAATCTAGATCACCAGCCTAAATTCCACATGTACATGGTATTTATAACACAGGAGTCTGCTGGGGTGTTATAGGGGAGGAGGATAATATAGGACATCATTATTGACTATTGTATAATTTGTTTTTTTTGTCGTAATAAAAATATTCCTTTGTTCCATTCGCTCAATGTCTATCTTGTGATCGTGTGATTGAATATATTCTGTAGTATCTCATTAAAGGAGGTAGGGCCCACTCCTTATCTTGGTACTACTACATAACAATATCAAGTAGCTTATTCTTTACAATTATGGTTAAAATATAGATAGTTTACATTGTTGTTGTCCCATTGATTTATGTTTCACTATAATTCTATTAATTTTTTTTTTGCTGCAACTTGGTTAATTTGCTTGTCTAGCAATTCTAATATTTGTTAATATTGTAATCCCATTTCTTACTTTCTACTGCAACTCTAGGATATGTAATTGTAGAAAATAATTCCAAGGTTAATGATTAGCCGACATATTTGTGTTTTTTAGGACAAATTGTCTGCTACAGCTCACATACAACTTACATTTACTTTGTTTTTAGTAATAGCTTACGATTTAGAATTGTGTAATTCTTTAATATTGTTTTTGGGTTGTTTTCTTGTCGCAAATTTCATCCTAGGCATGTTCCATCTTTCTCTATGACGAAAAACCAAGAATATCATTAAGCTGTAATAGGTCACTTTTAGTAATTGTCTTATTTATTTTAATGGAAGTAGGATTTACTTTTCCTGTACTTTCTTGCAAGTGTGGCGTGTTTCACTCGATTATTGACTGGTGAAATCATCTCTATCTTTTTCTATTAAAACCACTATTATTATTATTATTACAACCTCATTACACATAATACATTGCACTAACATAGATTATTCATGGAAACTTGCAAGTTGCAAATGAAACTTCAATTAACAATTTAAATGCACATCTGATCAATTGCTCACTAAAATAATTAAAATTAATTGAAAATCACATCACATGGGATAATAGATTTATTTCATTACATGTGATTTGAGGAATAACTCACTAGGAAATGAACTATGTTAGTAATGATTGTTTCAATTATTTCCATCTTGTAGGGGCATGCAACATTGTCATTCAATTGACACATCCACAAAAATTTGTTTTCATTCCATGAAATAATTGGTCAAAGTAGGATAAATTAATCCGCACACGGTCTTCTGTAGTTATTACGTGATGATGTAGGATTTTGGGGTTAAAATGAACAAAGAAACGAACATTTGACTTGGCTTCATTGACTATTAAATGGACAATCTCAAAAGTTTGAGAGATATGACAATGAATGTTTATTATAATTCGTATTTGTAGATTGCTTGGAGTTGAAAGTCAATAATTAGCCTTTTATATTCCAGGAACGAGCGAGCTAGAAACCAAAACCGAAGCCATAGCTAGAACCCTAACAAATAGTTAATGGCAACATCTTGTGCCAAAGGTAGAGTCAAAGTTATACACAAAAGCCAAAGTTATATCCATTTTCAAAGAACCATATAGAAGACATTGATCTATATTGGTCCTCTAAAGTTTTGAAGGCCAAAAGGCCTCTCAATGGGGAGGTGTGATTTGAAGCATATGCAAACAAGTGAATGGTTGCAAAAGTATGAGAAAGCATAATTCAGGAATTAACTAATGGTTGAACATTATTAAAAAGGATGCAAAAATAATAAGACATAGAGAGGAATAAATAAATAAAAGGAAAAGAAAAACAATGATAGAAAAAAAAACCAAGGAAAGGGAAATTAAAGGTTGTACTTATTGGTCTTTCTATTACCCAAGCTCTCCCTATTTGTTTATGTTAGACACATGAACTAGAAACCAAATAAACTGTATATTAAATGATCTTTCACAAATATGTACAATGTGTACATACTAATACATACATGAAATGTTTGAATTAGTTTCTGAGCCTTCTTGGACTCCAATAAGTACTCAGACTAACCTATTCTTTATCGCAACGATTAGTTTTCTAACATTCCCATCGTTAACCAGAAGGGATGTACCAAAGTCCATGAATGAGAGCTCAAAATGCATAAATGCATCTTAGCCAAGCGCTGAATGTATCTCAAGAAATGTTTTTTTAAGAATGAATGTCTTTATTTGTATGATGATTTTCCTTTCCACAATGCTTATATGAGTGAATACAAAAAGATTGATCTTTAGACTTTCACATGTCCAACTCTATTATAGTATTGGCATCTATCAACTTGTTCTGGAACAACACCATCTAGAAATCTAACACTTTGGAATTGTATAAGTTTAGCAAAATCTAGAACGTGAAAAGATACATCCAAACAACCGAAATCAATTTTGTGTTTATTGTGTGTGATCTCTTCCCATGGTATTATAACAGGTTTCACATCAGAACTTGTAATTGCATCCAAACATTCCCTTGAAATCACTTCATTTCTCTGATCATTCTCTGAATAATGATCAGGCTCAAACAAAACTTCATTTCCACTGCTATCACTCTCTTCAACCACTTGGTCTAATAAAATATGCCACCAAAAATTAATTACTTATCAAAAATAACTATCTTTGGCCAAAGTCTCATGAACACGTAAAGCAACAATCAATCTCCAATGAGTAACAAAATTATCTTATTTATTGGTCATACTCAATGTTTTGTCATAGTTATTGAATAATTGAATTGTTTATGCACTTTCACCTTTAACCATAAATGAGAGTAAAGCTCTCCATAATTACTTCATTCTTTCAATCAGTTGTCCTCCCTAAGTTAGGCGCCAAAACATATCCCTCCAAAAATAACGCTAGGCAGGTATATAATAAGAATTATTTATAGTCAAAATTTAATAAAAGTAAAAAAAAATATATCATCATTCACAACTTTACGTTAACCCATAAAAAATGTGTCATTAAGTGATGACTGTACCTGGTTTTTTTATTGTTTATGCCTGTGAAACCCTTAACACATATCGATATTTCAAATTAGGACCCAGTTTTCTTACGTACTTCAGACTCAGGTTCAGTACTTGTCTCATTTACCTTTTTCCACATATCTCAGGATTATTCTCAGGGGAAAGATCCACGTTCCAGGAACCGAGACACTATCCAAGACTGAATCAACAACTTTCTATGTGAAATAGTAATATCTCACTGATCAGAGTAAGCAAAAAGATAAAATAATGCCTCCACTGAATCTTTTAGTGCATTGGCTCAACAACAAACAACTATTCATAAAAAGAAACATTGATTCTAAAAACATATAATATCTTCCAATTACCCTATATGCACCAGGACATGGATTTGAATATCAGTAGCTATTTTTTTATTTGAAGTGTGACAAGAAGATCGATTGCTCTAACAACCAGAGCTCCATTCCACCAGTGTCATATTCGAACCCTCTTTCTTCTGCGTGTGTCTTCAACTACCTAGACTACGGTTCTTAGTCATAGCACTAACCTAGAATAAAATTCAAACAACAAAACCATGTTTTCAAGTTTACAAAATGTCAAAACCCACATCTACTACCTCACATCAACTAAAACCCCGTCGAAGCAAAGACTTTATCCTCAAGAATTCAGCAGGGCATTGCAACAATCAAACCTTCAAAAGTGAGACCCAGACCACATGTTGCTTCACTCTGCTTCGATTTTGCAACAACATAACATGGTATGTGAAAGAAATGAGTTGAATGTGATGCTCAACCACAAATTTTGGTGCATGGATTGTTGAAACATTGTGAAGGAGGCTTCACTGGGGGATTTGGAAGGTGACAAAATACTGGTGACACTCTAGGCACCATTTTGCTTCTGGTAAGAGGCTTGTTTTTTTGGTAGGTAGGAGTGCAATTGAACAAAGATTGTTCTGAGATGAGAACCTACAAGAAAATGAGCTACCAGGAAGCTTCCATTGAGCTTGAGAATGGATTGGCCTAATTGTTTGTGATAGGGAGATGGTCGTGAGCGTTCTCACCATAATATTGTTTCTCGCAGTAGTATTGTTCTTATGGTGGGATGGGAGACCATATTAGTGTTAGTGCAGTGAGAATTGTTGTGAGAGATTTAGTGAGACCTGTTGTGTAACTTGCATTCGGTATCAGGTACCGTGTCATAGTATGGGTCTGGTTTGAGTTATGTAAGGATTCCGAGAGTGTTAGAGGTGTGGGTCGTAACCGGTTTTTAATCATGTGTGCGTGATCAGTATTAGATATGAAAGCCAACTCTTTACAGGGGGGTTGGTGCAATTTTTATTGAATTCACTGGAACTCCTTGCTTTGGACTGGGTAGGAACTATGGGTTTGGGTCTATATTGGGTGCTGAGGGATCGATCACAACCAGGTTGAATTTTCTTGGTGGTATTGGATGAGAGATGTAGCATTAATAGCTATATCATTCGAAATATTGGGGATCTAGGCAAATTGGTACATGAAATCCTCCACTGATCTCACTGTAAATGTGCCGGTCTATTATATTTTCTCCTTCCTACTGTCTAGAGGTAAGTGCGTGTCTAGGTCAACTCTCACTATTTCATGAATTCGATGTGGAACTAAATGTTGTAGAAGGATTCATATTACGTACCTACTATAGGAGGGGGGAGACAGTCTCGATCCTCTTTTGGGGTAGCACAGGTGTGCCACGAGGCAGTTACTGGGGGACCACTTATTATGTTGTCGTTGTAGGACATTTCATCCTCCAAATGACATACATGCAAGGAGAAGGGTCTCCATCCCCCAAGGCGTTGATAGGACCAACCATCGAGGTTGAATGGGCAACCATGTCTGGCATTTTGCAATATCAAAAGTTGTTTGAGTAGGACATTGAGAAAGCACATGAGGGCTTGAGAAAGGGAGAAGGTAATTCTGAAGATAAGCGTGCTTTGAAACCGAGTAAACATCCTTTGCAGGTAATGAAGGCGGAGAGTCCATTAACTTTGGCCGTTCGGGCATACTGGGATAGTATTGAGCGACTGAAGCATAAAGCTTTGGTGGGAAGTTAGCACCATCTCTATATGATGGGAGAACAAATGAAGCAGTGGGTAGAGGATCGATGGTTACCAGTTATAAAATATACACCGAATATTAGTATACTCTTCAATGGATTGGTGGCATTTCACTTTCTAAATTCAGAGGATGTTGGGTAGATATTGAAGGTGCCATGGGTGAAGGGTAGGGGATTTCTGATTTTGCAAAGATGGAAGGATGGTTTCGACCCATTTTTAGAGAAAACAGGTTGGCATTACATTTGGACAGAGTTGCGAGGGCTCGCTTTGGAGCTCTGGAATGAGGAAGCTATAAAGGAAATCCCAAACATGATTGGAAGTTATTACTACTCAGATGAAGGTTCTTTCAAGAAGTTGAACAAAAGGATGGCATGGGTGCTTATTTCAAAGGTGGAGATGGGTTGAGGTTTTACAATGGAACTTGAGATCTGATGGTGTAGATTTTCCTTCACCCTTGCCATTGATTATTTGGGTGTGCCTTTCTGTTGCCTACAATGCCATGAGACTGGTCACCTGGTCGCTTCTTGCCCAATTTTGATTAGTATGGGAGGGAATATGAGGGATTCTGGCTTGGCATAATACATAAGGTTAGGTCCAAATGATAGGGCAATGGCGGCACACAGACCAGATCTATAAAAAGCTTGACAATCAAAGGATGCACAGGCCAATATACCAACAATTTTTACCCGGGTCTAGGTAATTTTTCCCTTATGAATGAACCTGTAAATAAATCATATGTTATTAATGCACATAAAATGGTTTTCCACACTCCTTTGTATCTAGTTTACTCTAGCCCTTCTGTGGGGGTTGGGTGTGAGACACTAGGGAAGGATCAATGAACCCATCTGACATTTTGGATTCGACAGAAGCCCTGGGGGATGGCCTCAAAATACTGGAAAAACCTGTACATGTTATTTCTCCACTGGATGGGGGGGGGGTTGGTAGTTCTCACCTGTTGACTCACATGGAAGGGAAATCCCCAATAAATTCATTGTCGCCAGATCGAGAGCTAGAAGCTCTCATTCTTTCAGATGATTCTCTAGTTCCCCTAACCATCAAGCGGTCTTTTTTCCATAACCAAGAGTCTGTTGATGGAGGGATTAGTCAATGAAATGTAACCCTCAGGAAGAAGAGGGCTACCCACTACAAAAAAATTATGGATTTCAATCACATTACGTTATCACCTACCTCTGATCTAGAATCGAGAGGGGTCCCTTTTGACATTGATACATCATGCACTATTGGGTGTATCACAATCTCTAATGCACATGGTTCACGGGTCCTTAGAGAGGAAATGCTCAACATAGGGGTTCCGCCATCACCATCATTTCCCTAAATATCAGGGGGGTGGGAGCACCCCATAAAATATGTCTCATATGGGTCTCATTAGGTCTCACAACCCCTCCATGATACTTCCTCAAGAAACCGTGTCTGAGTGGGTAAAATTGGTGGAATCCATGCTTACAGTCTATCCACATTGGGTTGCATGTGCAACTGATGCCAACGGACATTCAGGGGGATTCAAAGTTATGTGGAATCCCAACATATATGATTAGGTGGCATATAATTCGTGTGCAGGAATCATCATGTCTAGATATAAGAAAAGGACGATCGGGAAGATAAGGATCACAAACATATATGCTTCGTATATTGGTCGCAAAAAAATTTGGGATAGAGTGACAAAATCTGGAGTTTTTAAATTGAGTTCAAACATTATTGTTGGAGACCCAAACTTCACCATGGGGCCGACAGAGATATGGGCGAACAAGGCACAAGTTGAGGAAATGTTATCATATTTTGACGTATGGATGAGAGATCACGATATGGTTGATATAGTTATGGATCCATTTGGGCTGACATGGAGGAATGGACATACAAGTGGATATGGCATTGCAAAAAGGATAAAATGATTCTTAATATGCTAATCATTATTCCTCCTTCTTTCAAATCTGGAATCATCAATTCTCACAGACATCATATCAGATTGCAAACCAATTATGTTGGCATAGGGAGGGGATTTTGATATCAGAACCTACCCTTTCAAATTTAATCTGAGGTGGCTATAGATGAAGGAATTTGAACAACTCATTCATTCAGTTTGGATGTGGCCAATGCTCATAGGACCAAAGGACTTCTTGATTGTAATTACAAATAAGTTATCTCAGTTGAAAAGGGAATCCCGTGAATAGATTGTGGGGAAAAAAGAGAGGATAAGGCTATACGAGACATAGATGTTTTGATCAGAATTATGAATGACCCCAATGACCCTCTGTAATTCTCGAAATTATATAAGAATAACATCATTGAGATGGAGGGAAACAAACACGAGGTTCTACTGAAGAAGGAGAAGGACATCTGAATGAAAAGCAGGGTGATTTGGGGACAAGTAGGAGATAGGAACTCGAAAATTTTCCACAATCAGTTAAAACACAAGAAGAACAATAATTTCATCAAAGGCATGCAAAAGAAGGAAGAAAATATAATCTCCTCACAAGCTTCGATAGAGGTTGAGGCTATGTGTCATTTCCCAGATCAAACAAGAATCTAGATTTGGACTTCCAGGCACTATCGACATTTATCTCCCATATGCCGAAGTGGTTCTCAGGGAAGGATGATAGATTACTGTGTAGGTCAGTCTCAAAGGAGGAATTGGTAGACACTATGAAATAATTGGCCAGGGAGAAAAGCCCAGGACTAGATGGCTGGGGTGTGGAGGTGTTTATCCATTTCGCAGAGGTGATGATACCTAAGCTATTGGCAGCTATTAAGGAGTCAAGGATAAATGGATTTATTCCCGGGGTTGTTAATGCCACCTTTATCGCTCTTATTCCAAAGAGTAAAATCCATCAAAAATTTGTGGATTTCCAACCGATATCACTATGCAATACAGTGTACACACTGATATCTAAAGTGATCGTTAGGTGGTTGAAGTCGATACTGTCTAAATTCATCTCAAAGGAGCAGTTCAGGTTCATCGAGGGAAGGTCGATTCATGATGTTATTGGCATTTGTCAGGAGGTTATGCATACCATAAAATCCAAGAACCTGAAGTCCATAGAAAAGTGCTCAGAACTGGTCAAAACTAGACCATACCAGTTGCTCAGTGCTAAGGGTGCGATGTATCTCACCTGTCCAGTGCAAAAAGTGCGATGCATACTCGAAATCCCTTCTGTAGGGTGTGATGGGAAAGAATAGACAAATGGCAGAGACAGTTTGTGAGGTGGATGATCATGGAATCTTCCAGAAACTTCTCCTGTGACACTTGCCTGTCTGAATTCACCCAAGGATGAGTAAGTGATCATCAATCTCCAAGTGGAATCAAGAACTATCAGAGAGAAGACACTAATGAAAATCCCAGAAGCTGACTCACTCCCCTGCTATCATCTATATATGGATCCCTCATCCCAGAGATCCAAAGGCTGGAATTTTGTATCTTGTAAGGAAGTGTTGGTGGTTTCCCAGTAGAACATCATAGTGTTGGGTGATCTAAGATTTTCATTAGGTGAAGAAGGGCTTTCATGCTGGGAGGATGACGCTGGGTTAGATCAATGGTTTGTAATCCTCTCTTCTAATGTTTACATCAATAAAGCTATTCAAGTCTTCCTCCACATTCTTGTATGTTTGATAATATATATGCATTTGTGTGGTCAATATATATCTGGTCCTATATTGTTTATGATTGTAGATCTCTGCACTTTAAAGGTATTATGTTGCTTTGACTTTACTGGTACTCTTTGAAGTGGAGTGGTCAAGGGAAGAGTGGCAAACATTCGTCAGCAAGGAGAAGGAACAAGCAAGGAATCGAGCAAAAGATCGAGGTTGGTATTCTTTGCTCCTCTCCTATCTACTTCTCATAAAGGAAAATGAAAGTAACTTTAATCTGTTTGTTTCTAAGATAGCTACCCTTCTTAGTGGGACTAGTAGCTCTGCATAGACACTAGATTTCCTGATAACAAAATGGCGACTCCTATGGGGAGTGAAAAGATTGTTTGCTTGTCTATACTTGTTTTCTTTATAAACTTACAGATGGAGCCTAAAGTCAAGCCAGCTAGCCTTCGAACTGCATTTGCTATGCAAGTGCAAAGTAGATCAATGTTGCTTCAGTCTATCTCTGGGCTCTATTTATAAACTGAACAATCGATTTGCAAACATCCTAATTGCCCTGGTGGTGGCTCTAGTAACCTCATTAGATCAGCCCCTGTGATTTCTATTTACTGACTATCATTATCTTGGCCTAAATCCCTGAACTAAGCTACACACTGTGACCAAGAACCAAGTTGAAGTCTCATCTCTGGACCATCGCACCTTCTCCTCTTGGGAATCTAGATGCATCGCACCTCCCGTGTGCAGTAGGTGCGCTGCATCGCACTTTCCCTGTGTTACAGGTGCGCTAATCAGGCAAGACCTCTTCTACTTCCAGATTTTGGTTTTTTGTTCACTCTCTTCAGCTTTATGTAGGAGTTTGGCTGTCTGTGATCAGTATACCTCTATGGAAACTCCCTTCCTTTCCATTATTCTGCCTCCATTGTGCAAAGAACTGTGAATGTTTTATGTATTGTGTGCCATTTATAGTTCTCTTTTACAAAGAAGTAGTGTAATCAAACTGTCGTCTTTTGATTTGGAAGTGTTGCAAGTGTCGTTTTTAGTGAAAGAAAAGAATCCTATTGTTCTTGATGGTCGATTATACTGTTACTCTTGTATTCTAATTGGATTAGTGGTTTTTCAAGTGTCGAAAGTAGTTTTCAATTCAAAATTGCAAAGTGTCATCATTATCTTCCTTTCGTATTTTGAAGAAAAATTGTTAGTACTGTCGCTTTGAAAAGATGATTCAGATTTGTACTTAGCACTCTTCTTATCATTTACACATTAAGAAGGCTGAAAACAAATACATGCATGTGCATTTGCATTTAGACTGATTGTCAATTTTGATTTAGGACAGTGCATCTAGTGTATGCTCTCTGCTCTATGTTGAAAGAATCTCGTTCCTCTTTCCGTAGTAGCTAGGATTTTTATTGCAAAAAGAAGATCAAACGATTATTTATCATCTTAGATTGCATTTTAGGAATTGTATATCTACATCACGTGGTGAAGCTGAAAGGAAAAATTCTTAATAAAGATCAACTGTAAAATAAATTCAATGAACATAAAAATGCTTTGGAACCTAACGCACAACATTTAGAAGTCTAAGCTAGAGACGTATTCTGACATCGTAAAGCCTGGTAACTATCAATTTCACTATAGGTTGGGTGATTTCTCCTCTTTGAGATGACAAGTTCCAGTACCGACTTGTGCTCCCACGTACCATTGAGTATATATTGGGAGACCACAATAGGCTATATCCTTTATCCTTAGGAAGCCATGTCTGCCGCCTTATCGATCGCAATGCACTGAACACAACATTCGGGAAGATTGACTGTCCTACTCTAAAAAGTATTCTGCAGTTTTGTGATTGGTTTAGTAATCCTTCTGTCTAGATTTCCAGAGTAGTCTCATCATTCCTTTTCAGACTCCTTAAAAGAAAAGGTCCATTTGAGCACTTGTCACTTTAGGCTCATTAAAAATCGAAGGCGACTAGAGTCATCTTTAGCTTTTTCTCGACTCTTAAAAATTGAAAAAGGAAGTTGTGTCAAAGCGTCTAAAATTTATTTTAATCGGAATAACATCACTGTTCCCTCGTTGGTCTTAGGTTGAGAGAATGGAGTCCACCAACCAAGGATTTCCCTTGGAGGAAATCCTAGTCCTTTCTTCTCTTGGGGAGATGTTGGTGCACCTCATATGGCCACATTGTCCCTCCCAGGACTGATAATTGGCTTGCCAATATGGCTCTTCTCGACTTCTATCATTCAAACCACCATGATTCCTGAGCAATAAAGTCAACAACTAGATGATACTAGAGTTACCCCCCAACCTTCTGCGTCGTTTGTTTCTCCCTCCTCTCCTTCCCCTTCGCTTGGTGAAGTTGGTATAGCTAAAAACCAAGTAACTGAGAAGAATAAGAAAGGGAAGGAGAAGGAGAAGAAGAAGAAGGAGCCAAAGGCAAAAAGGGGCAACCATGCATCATCTAGCGAAAATCCACACACTGCACCATCCAAACCCAAATCTCCATGTGTCATTTGCAAAGGAGACCACTATCATCAAGATTGTCCTTGCATCCCTCGGAACTTAAGGGACTGGTCTCCTCGTTTGCACAATTCGGTGTCGTCAACCTATGATGATCACATTGAGAGTACACCATCAACTAGTGAAAGCAAAGCCTCTCGACAAAAAGGAAAATGCAAATTTCCTTGCAAGCTGTGTGAAGGCAACCATGCCGTCCATCGTTGTCCCTTCTTGGACGAAGCTAAAATAGTTTTGGATAACTGTCCTACTTCACCGCTACGGCTTCCTCCTGGGTACAAGAAACTCTTACCGAGTACATCACTAGTTGAAAATCTGACTGACACAACTTTGTCGTCGGTCGAAGCACCTATCATTGAATATAAACCATTTGAATCCATACCAGACGAAATTCAAAAGGTTGAGGCAGCAGTCGACCCGGTCTTGTCTTCAAAAGGTCCATCTTCAGATGATACAGTCACTGAAGAGAATGAGAATGACACCGTTCAAATTCTTTTCATAAACACAGACTCTGATGAACATGGGGGCAATCTACCCGTTCCTTTACCACAGGAAGGAAGTTCATTAGAGTCATATTCGGCCATTTGTTCGGTCCCACCTCCGAGCAACCTAGTGATTTTCTTCGATTGGAATCTACTAGGCAGACCCTGTTTACCGTCTAATGTACCGTTCTAAATCATTGTACAAGCTTACAGGATGGTCATGGTCGGTACTATCATAGATGAAGGGGATTCTGTGAGTATCCTTTCCTCAATTGCTTGGAAAGCGCTTGGTTCGCCATCGGTTATGCATGAGATGTGAAATCTGACAGGCTTTGACAAAGGAACCAGCCGACCGTTAGGGATCCTTCCAAATGTGCCCATAAATTTGAGAGGGAAACCCATGTACATGAACGTAATCGTAGTCCAAGGGCCTTTATATTACAATCTACTCCTTCGGCGTGACTATATTTATTGCATGGAAGCCATTGTCTCCTCACTCTTTCGAGTAATGTGTTTTCCGCATGAAGGCAAAGTGGTCCAACTCGTAGACCAGCTTTCATTCCCTGACTCACACATAGCTAATAGTCAAATTCCATCCCTAAATGGTCTTTTCATGCAAGGAATGTCTCATTAATCACCAGTCCATCCACTTGAAGAACGCGAGTAATTCGAGAAGTTGTGACTGAAACCCAGGGGGCATGCACCCTGCTCTGCTTCGGCAAGAAAACTCTGGGTATAGAGTAGGTTTCCGTGAAGGATATATGACTAGTCCGACCCCCCATCTGTACAAGAAGATGGGGTTAAACTAGAATAAGATACCTTGGTTAGAAGGTAGGCCTTTCCCGATGGAACAAATGTTTTGTTTACAAATTGAAGGGTAACCTGGAAAAGGTAGGCCTTTCCCAATAGAACAAATGTTTTGTCTGCAAATTGAAGGGTAACCTTGAAACTCTACTTTGCTATACCTGGGGGCATGCAAAACTTTTGTGCGCAAGTGAAAAATTACCTCTATTGTTCCGCTAACTTCAACTGCTTAAGTTGGGTGAGTGGTCGAATCGAACGTTCGCCGTCGCATGGGCCAAATCGCACTGGCAAAGGAGAGGAAAAATTTTCCTACCCAACCTTAGTAGTTAACTAACCCCTCGGATAGTATTTGGTCGTTCCTAGCGTACATGCGAGAGGTAGCGGAGCAAAGTTTCGAATGGTGCAAGCTCCTTAAAAATTGAACCTATCGATGAGACATCCTTATTATATGACTGGCACGAGCAGTTTTTTATTCGAAGTTCAAGCTTGTTAAAAATTAAACCTAAGCAATGAGAAAATGTCCCCCCAGAGTTTAATCTCATTATAAAATGAACCAACCGCCAGTAAATAATCACTGCGAATGAATTATCATCAGCTTTTTGAGCCCTAGTCATGTTCTTACCATCACCTCCAGTCTGTTTTAGCCGATCATACGCCTCCATTTGATTGTTTACCCATTTTGAGGAACAACTACGAAGAGTGATTCTGTTAGCCATCCTTGTGACACTACCGTGATTGGAAAATTCCAAACCTTACTTGGAATTAGCAGCTACCCGAAAATATCACTCGTTCCTCGAAAAACGAGTCTCCTTTAAGCTCTTTTCATCTGACTCGTAAAATATGAAAAGATTGCCGAGCAGTTGGCCTCTCCAGCTTGTTAAAGCTACTAGGAGCGTTATCCCTCCTCTAGATTTTAATCCTTTTGGACCTGAGGGATTATTACACAAAAAGATCGAGTGCTTGTCTTGTTCGGCTCGTTAAAACAATCGAAAATTCATCCCTTTCGTATTATTTTATACTTTTTCGAACTTAAGGGATTGCATGACGAAAAAGGATTGCTGGAGTTTTATTTCTATCCCTTTTTATACTCTCTAAAATTGAAAAAGGACCGAGTTGTCTTTGTCGTTAAACTCATTAAAACCAATAGCGACAAACTTGTCCATGCAGACAAGAACGAGTTTCACTATTGCTAGGCTCGTTAAAACATAGCGACGGGTTTGCCCGAAGGGAAAATTATAGAACAAGCATATGTTATCCTCCTCAAGCTTGACAAAAATAAAGAGGTACTGGTCAGCAATGACTGGGAAAAATTAGGAATAAAACTTGAAGAAACTTTATTGGTAGCAAGTCGCTCTTGAACATGACACTTTCACTCCATCACCATGATCAAGTCGGGTTGGGTTGTTCCGTTCACCGGTCATATTACCATTGGTCCACCGTACCATCCATATTTGGGGTTAATGCTACCAATCCATTTCAGTGTTGCCGACATGTTCAAGAGAAGTTGATCAGAGAATCCACCAACCCAGCTTGTGTCTCACCCACTGCAATACCTTCACGTTTCATTCTTTCATGACCGCCACCCTGAGCCCTGTATCATCAGATCATTTTCACCTTCACAAAAATCATTTGCTGCGTTTCGTGTTGTAGATGTGGGATTCATTAAGGCCCTCCTACGACGGGTCACTTCTTTTCGACATCAGCTCATTATCCAAGAAGTCCACCTAGGAACAACCCTTTCAGTACTTTGAAGCTTGCATGCCTCAATGGCAAGTTTCTCACTTTCAGCGACAAGTTTACATCAATGGCCTTCGATCGAGAGATTTTGTGTGGTGTTCGATGCCAAGTCCCATTTTCACACCATGCAAATTGTACTGTAGTGCCTTGAGGGTCATCATCATTATACGTGATTCCTCTCGCGCCTATTAACGGCTTACATCATTGGTTGGTAATCAAGAGATGTCTTTCCATGTTCGACTCCATAAAATTTTTCACATGGATCGACTTGTACTCCGGGTGAAGATTGGACGAGTTTGAAGACCTTAGATCTAGTTTCATCCATCCGGGATGCGATATATTCAGGAAAATAAAGACATCAAATGTACATCATTGCTGCATAGTGTTGGATACCTATACCAATAGGTTTCATGTTTCATGATTGGCAAATTCAAATGCCAAATATGCTCTTCTTTGCTGATACAAAGATCCCATATTTCCAAAAGAAGACAAGGTCTGTACATACTTTCATGTTTACTAAATTTTGATGGACGGTCCAACAGTCTAATCTGGATCATGCCATGTTTCAATTTTC
>APFE030764263.1:16938-47627 GCA_000404065.3 Pinus taeda | reverse complement strand
ATAGACTAACAACCAAGAGATCAATTGGGGTCAGCCCATATGAGTTAGTCTATGGATTAGAAGCCAAATTTCCTTCATCACTAGGGATCCCTGTTATGAAACTACTTCAAGAAAGTCAAGATGAGCCTAATGATATGCAAAGGAGGGTGAATCAAATTATATGTTTACAGCAAACTAAAGACCAAGTTTATAATAGAGTTCAAATCTTACAGGAGAAGCTGAAGAAAGCTTTTGACAGAAGGACTAAGGCTGAGGATTTCAACATTGGTGACAAATTTCTTAAGTGGAATTCAAGAAGAGAAAATAAAGGAAAACATGGAAAATTTGATTCCCTCTGGAGAGGACCATTTATCATCTAAGCAGTACAAGGAAACAACACTTACTTTCTTAAGAATCTTGATGAAACTGATTTGGATGATGGTCCTGTAAATGGCAAGATGTTGAAGCACTATTTTGACTACCTTCCATGAAGGTAGCATGGCTGCCCCTTGTACATAATTTACTATGTATAGTGCTCTCTTTAAGCATGTGAATAACTTAGTTGCAAGGATCTTGCAGAAGCAGGAAAAGGTTGTATTTCAGCAAGTTCTATAAATATGACAGTTTACAATTTTGAGGTCTTAAGGAAGAAAAACTCCAAGTTTTGAAAGACTAGTCAAAGGGCCAAGGCATGCTGACCTGCTGTTCTTGGTCTTTCAAGAAGAAAAATCATCCCCATGTGGAGCCACTGTTGGATACCTATATCAATAGGTTTCATATTTCATGATTGGCAAATTCAAATGCCAAATATGCTCTGCTTTGCTGATACAAAGATCCCATATTTCCAAAAGAAGACAAGGTCTGTACATACTTTCATGTTTACTAAATTTTGATGGATGGTCCAACAGTCTAATCTGGATCATGCCATGTTTCAATTTTCTGTTGTAGAATAGAGAAAGAAGTCTGTCCAAACTGTTTAATCTTGGCAGACCAATAGTTAGGCAGAGAAACTAAGGTCCCCAACTGCTTAATCTAGGGCCTTGGAAGCAATAAGGGTAGTGCTAAATAGACAATCAAAAAGAAAAAGCCAATGGAAAAGAAAAGGCACATGAGGGTCTGCAAGTCCAAGTGCACCCTCCAAGAAGAAACAAAAAATGCTAGGCAAGTAGATGGGTAGGTAGATGGCGTTGCAGAAGTGGTATTCCTTTCAAACTGAATCTTGCTGGTCAATATAAGGAAAATAACACAATGGAGCATGTCTAACTTCCTTTTTTCCCTGTTTTACACTCATTACTAACATCCCTACACCAGTTGTGTTTGTGAAAGAATTCAAGGTTTTATGTTGGTTCTGGTTTCCTTTAAGAGCCACATTTCTTGTGCAAAATTCTTTTCAATTTGATCTACTCCCTACGCTAAGTGGTTTTCAAATAAACTTAGTGATATCACTCCTCATTCACCTTTTCCCTCCATATTGACCCCTAACTTCTATTATCTAAATTCCCTATGTCACCTTTTCCCTACATTATAACACCATGGTGTATAAACCCCAAGCATTCTATAAATATCCCCCCCCTGGGAATTATAGCCATATGTTCACTACTAGGGAATCAAATTGACATCTGGTCAGTTTAAGAACCCAAGCCTCACCTCTTTTCCTCCTTCAAAAATCATTTAACCTATTCAAACCCTCCATTTGCTAAAAAACCTTGTAAAAAACCCATTTTCACCCTTAACCCGCTCAAACGGCAAAATTTCATAAAAACCCACTTTCCCGACTTATCCAAAGTCCTGGAGCTATGCACGATTTCATAAAAAATAAATTGAAAAACCATGCAATTCACCAATTTTCCAAAGTCCCGCCGGGCACGAATTTCATAAAAAATCAATATTTTATTGCCAGCCCGACGCTGTATCGTCCGGACAAGTCATTGACCCATCGACCGTCCGATCGGGCGCCTTTCATCCAATGACCCACATGCATATCGGACCGGCCCCGACATCCTTAAGTTAGCTTCCGATATCTGTTAGAGGGTGACATCAGGCCTCGGCCACGTGTCGCCCCCACAGCATATCGGAGCCTCCTCTGACAACTCCACTTCCGTATGAAAGGCAGTGCGATATCATACCGCCTACGGTTTCCGGTTTCCGCCAACCCGCCTTGCTAACGTCACTGCTACGTCATCGCCACATTGGCGCCCTCGTCCGCCATTGTTCCACCTGTCCGCCACCTCACCATCCCCCTGGACCACTCATAAGCCGCCACGTCACCTGACGATGTCATGCTGACGTCATCCAACCTTGACCCCACCTGATGACATCATGCTGACGTCATCCGAAAAAGGCGCCAATGTTCCAAAAATCCATATTTTGGCCAAAATTTCGTGTTTTTTTCACTTTTTGCAAAAGCGACTGTGGTGTCTTCTGCATGTATTTTATGTCCAAACTCACGCTAACTTGCTGAATTTGACCTGGAGACCATCGGCGCGCCAACCCACCTGCATTTGTGACCAGGACTGTCAGTATACCAGGTATTTATCCCTGCGAATCCTCTCTGCGCCTAGTTTTGTCTGCAAATAGCCTAAATTAACTTAAAACACAGGAAAAACACATAATTGACCGGCAAATCCCCTGCGCCCAGTTCCCATTGGAAGTTACAAGGTCGAAATTCACCAGCTAAGCCTTGTCTACCAAAGCTTTCACAAAACCTGCATTCTGTTCGCACAATCGTGAACAGGGAACCCGAATTACACCTAATTACCGTGAAAGAGTCTAGCAAGAACAAGTATTTGCCTTTTTAGTGCTTTGTGCAGTATTTCAATTACTGCAATTTACCCTTTGTCCTCTGTTGCTCAATAAATCACCTATCTTTCCAAGAAACTCTCTTTTCTGTTACTCTGCACAATAACACTAATTTACACATAAGCAGAGTTTTAAAGTAACCATGGATACACCAGTAGCACCTATGGCCCTCAATGTTGCCCCTTTAAATGCCCCTCGGAGAGAATTGGAGTGGCAGGCATTAGCAAATTTGGATTATCAAATCTCAGAGGAATTTCTAATGAAAAGAAAGTTCCACATCCACCTATTAAATGAATTAAAGGCTAAACATGAGACTGGAACAGATGTATTGGGCATTTGGGATTCCTTCCTCCCAATCTTCAAGCTTCCTCAGGTCAATCAATTTCCTGACCTAATTCACCTATGTGCTGAAGGTTATGATGCCACTCAGAGAGCTGTGCTTGACCCTTCAGGCTAAATTGTTTTCTATATTACCCCTGAGGCCATCAGGGAGATGCTGCAATTCAAAACTGAGAAGAAATTGGTTCCTTTATCTTTGTTTGATCTGATAAATCAAGGAGCTAAGATGATAGAGGCTCAGATCACCAAGCTGAACCAACTATATATTAAATCTGATATTGTGTACTACCCTCCTATATTTCATGTTTACCTCAACCCATTGGGCAGGGACCTTGCAGATATGATCAGTCTCATTCTGGGTTACAACTCAATTCAGTATGTTGATGAAACTGTACTGGTAATGATGCTCATGTTTTCCTCTGGCAAAACTCCAATCTTCTATGACCATGCCACCTACATATTAGACAAAATGCATGAGCAATTGATGAACCCATAAAGGGAAAGGGTGTTCAGATACTCCTCCTACATCTACCACTTGATTTTATACTATCAACATGAGAAATTTTCTTTTGCTATGAAAAGAGTGGATGCACAAGGAAATCCAAGGTCAGTAGTGTATTGGACCTCAGTTTTTCACTGCACAACCTATTCTCCATACACTTACTGTGAGTTTATAGACCTTTTCATCCACCCAGCCATGTCTCTGTTCCTGAGCTCACCTCCTCCAAGACTAACCGATGAGATGCAGAGGATCCTTCAGTTGTCCAAGGTATACAGCATTGGGATTGGTATTTTTACCAAAATCACGCCGTTATTAGAATATATGGTTGTGAGTTACCCCCATACAGACTGCCCAAATATGTGCCTATGAGGTTGTTTGCCCTTGAATACTTCAGGCAGTTTGGGAATGCTGATGTGAAGAATTTTTTAGGCAAAGGCAAGAAAGCACAGCTGAAGGTAAGAAACCAATTGGGCCACTTTATTTATAACAAAAGGGAGGAAGGCTGGCAAGAGGCAGATAGAATGCTAGAAGGCCTTGGCTTAAAGACCAGTTTCCTCTGGAAACCTTATGACCCCAATTACTTCATAACCTTAAGAAGGGTCAAGTATAGGCTGTCCAGTTATGACCATGTGAGGTTGCCTCACATAGAAAAATATGCAAATCAAACAAAATGGAAGGGAGGCACCTTAGAGGAACTTGTCACACAAGAAGAATTAAATGAAAGAGCACAAAGAAATCTCCTAAAGATGGCTGACTTAGAGCTTTCTGCACAGGTATTTTCTCTTACAAGCACTCAAGTGGGAGCAGCTGCCTCATCCTCCACAACACATCAGAAGGAAGTCAAAGCTATAGATCAAACCTCTAGCAAAGGCAAGGAGAAAGAAATGGAGCTAGAGCAACCACTTCAGGAAGAGGTACAACAGCAGGAAGTACAGCAACAAAAACAGGTACAGCAGCAAGAAAAGGAACAGCCAGTGCAAGAAGAGCACACAGTAGAGGCCCCAATTGACACTGAGCAGCAGCCACCACAAATTGTGCCTCCTAGACAAGAAACAAGAGTTGAAGCTTCAGTCCTTCAAAACCCACAAAAGGAGGACATAAGCAGGAAAAGGGATAGAGAGACTCCCCTCACAACATCAACAACTCAAGGGGAAAAGAGGCAAAGATTGAATCCTTTTTCAGAGGAAGAAATGCCAATAGGGCAATCTTTGGGCATGGGCCCACCTAGCATGGACGCCTCTACAAGTTCCTTCCAGCAGGAACAAGAGAGGACAGCAGGAGGAGAAGTTAGCTCCTCAAGCCAACAAAGAGGAGGTGAACAGAGCATCAAGCAGCAATTCATGGACATAAAGAAGAGGAATGAGCCCATACGGATACAATTATATAATCATCTGTTGAAAATGGCTCCCACCAACCAGCAAAGACTTATGTCTGCCTATGATGTCCAGGAGGGCAAGATGATTATGAGCCACTTCATGCCAGCCGTGATGCAGCCACAGTCAGCTGCAGACTACATCAGGACCAACCTTGAGGTCCTTTCCAAGGACATCCACCTGATGGATCAGATAGAATTACATAAGCAAACGGGTGAGATGGTATATGCCTCCTTGGCAGATAAAACATTGGTGAATTACAGGCTAGAAAATAGCCTAAATAATACAATTGCCCAACTTGAGTTGGAAAGAGCATCCTCTCAAGCAAAGGACAATAGGATAAAAGCTTTAGAGGACATAATAATAGAGCTTGGGCATGATCCTAAGGATGTCAAAGCTGTGCAGGAGCTGTTGAAGCTAAGGGATGCAGATATGGCAGCATTAAGGAAGATGATCAAGATCCTAGCAACTCTTCATCCCCAAACTGAAGAAGTTTCCCAGCTGAGACATGACAAGGATGCAGCAACTATGCTGGTGTCACTATATAAACAGCTCATCCTTACACAAGAAAAGTTAGGAGAATCAGAGGCTGCACTGCAGGCAGCATTGCAACAGAAAGAGGGAGGCCAAACTTCTCAGCCCCCTCCAAAAATGATCAATCTAGAAGAAGCTCCTCAGAACACTGCCCCTCCCATTCAGCAGACAGAGCAAACAACACCCTCTACCTCACCACCAACAACGGAGTAGGCTCAAAGTCTTGATATGCAAAAGCTCAGGAATGAAATTCAGGTCTTGGAGGCCCAAATGATAGAGCTGAATCAAGCCAAAGAAACTTTGGCCAAGCTCAATGAAAGATATGATAAATCCAAGCAGAAAGTAGCTGAGAAAGAAAGAGAGATAAAGACTCTTAAAAGGAGGATAAATGAGCTAGAAAAAGAGATCACACTTGATAAAGTAACAGCTGAGCTCAAGAGAGTCCTATGGGCCAATATTGGCCAATCCATCACTGACCAGTGGGAATATATTGAGGCTATTCATGAGGAGATGGGGCTCATTGGAAAAGCACATAGGGAAATCCAAAGAGCAAGGGCATCTCTAGGCAATATGCCTGAGGCTACCACCAGAATTATTAATGTGCTTAATCACAGAACAAGTTCTCAGCTGGTCACAATGGGAATCTCCAACAGGACTGAGACCATTTTGATGGTCAAAAGGGTCCTGACACTAAGAACCCTAGTACAAACATTAGAGAGAAGAAGCCAGGATATGCAGACAAACATTAATAAATTCATGGAAAAATTTATAGCATTGCAGAACAGAGGTCTTCCTAGCTTAATGGGCAGCTCAGGAAGACTACTTTCCCATGAAAATTATGCCAAGAGGGTCAACACCTTTGCTACAAATCAGATTGCAGAAAAGCCCAGCACTTCAGTAGAATCAGGGCCAGCATCAGGACAGAATCTCTACAACAGGGTAGAGAGCTTATTTTTTATCATGAATGAAATCAATCACTTGTTTGATGCGCCTCCGAATTTCTATAAATATACAGAGGCGAATGAGACTATAGAGGAAATTTTAAGACATCAATTTCCCACACAGGAAGTCTGGAATGGATTGATACAATTACTACTAAACCAGAGCTAGTAATCAAGTTTTTTCCATTGAAATATGTAAGTTGTCATGCACAGGAAAATTTTGATATATCAACATGTATGGAGAAAAGAGGCTGAGCCAACTCAGGGAAACCATTCGGCCACCACAGCAGCACTGACAGTCACAGATGACAGGGCCGAAAAGCTACAGGAGGACAGAGCTGCAAAGACACGTCATTCATCAGTTATAACAAAGCGTTCAACCGACTCAGTGACCTCCAAAGGTCAAAAATCTTCTGACAGAATTAAAGAGCATTCATGTTGTATTGAAAGCTACAATAACTTCTTATCTGCTATTTCCTGTACGAGTTGGTGAAGATATTTATTTCTCAAATGACTCAATGCCTGGGATATTTTGTATGAAACATTTCTATATATTCCCCCTCGCATGAGTTTGCAGGGGTTGGTGGTTGTTGATGTCTATTCTATAGTTCTTTTACTGTAAACTCTCAGAGAAGTAATACAAAAGCCGATGGAATTTCCAAAGCTCTGTGTTGTTTGATGCATTGTGGTGTTTAGCTGAAAGTTATAGGATTCCTGCGTATTTCATGGCACAATAAGTTTTCCCTACAACTCTTTGTTATGTGTTTTGTTATCTTTTCATATCTCTTTCATGTTTCTGTGCTTCACAGTTAATGGCAATGAAAAAGAATAGTTCCAGGATTTAATCACAGATTACCCTGAACTCAATCTAAGCTATTTTAAATGTTTTCTTCAGTTATAGTAATAAAGGTGTAATTCTTAATTGCTACCCTTTCACACTATATCTTTCACAGTGATTATTGTTTCAGGAATTCAAGTTTGCTCCTAAGGGATATATCTCTTTCTCACACCCCAGCTTAGTGGAAAATTCTTAATTGCTTTTCACTGTTTGTTTACATTCCACCATCATAATTCCAAGTTTGTTTTATGAAGTATTTAAATGGCCCTGTAATTCCAGCTGCTCAAACTCAAGATTTCAAAAAAACCAGTAGCCACAGACTCCATTTCCCAATGGACTAAAATTATCTGCAGATTTCCACTTTAGGTACAGAAAGACATCCTTTCAACCAAACATAAACCAAAACCCTTACTTCATAACTAGCCTAAAATCTCCACAGAACAGAGACAAACCTTAAAGAGAGAGTCCTCTTTGATTACAGTTGGGCTAGAAGCTGTAATCCAAAGATTGGTTAGTGGTTACCCCGGCCGTATTCCCTTGGAGTCAAAGGGAACAACCTGGGTGTTAACACATAGATGATCATCCAACTCTAAGGATGATGACTCTATCAGAATCATCAGTCTGCCTCACAGAAGGTTGTCTGTCCTATGTGCATGAAAATGAATTTATAAAGCTGAGCATGGGAATGCCCGCCTCAGCTAGATCATGAAAATGATATGAAGATAACGTATTGTATTGTATCTTATTACAGGTCACCTACCGGTTCGAAAAACCTCGGATCCTCATGATAAAGCATTTCACCCAACATCAAAAGATTAACGACCTCACACTTTAGGGGGAAACTATTATAGAATTTTTTGGGCACTGCAACCCCAATCATATATGTCCATAAACCAAGGGATTCTGAGTCCCTAAAAGTCTTGTTTCATGCCCTAAAGGAACAAGGTCAGCTAATTACATCATCTCCCAGAAGTTCTCCACAGAAAACTGCTCAGAACTGGTCAAAACTAGACCATACCAGTTGCTAAGTGCTAAGGGTGCGATGTATCTCACCTGCCCAGTGCAAAAAGTGTGATTCATACTCGAAAGCCCTTATGTAGGGTGCGATGGGCGAGAATAGACAAATGGCAGAGACAGTTTGTGAGGTGGATGATCATGGAATCTTCCAGAAACTTCTCATGTGACACTTGCCTATCTGAATTCGCCCAAGGATGAGTAAGTGATCATCAATCTCCAAGTGGAATCAAGAACTATCAGAGAGAAGACACTAATCAAAATCCCAGAAGCTGAATCACTCCCCTGCTATCATCTATATATGGATCCCTCATCCCAGAGATCGAGAGGCTGGAATTTTGTATCTTGTAAGGAAGTGTTGTTGGTTTCCTGGTAGAACATCATAGTGTTGGGTGATCTAAGCTTTTCATGAGGTGAAGAAGGGCTTTCATGTTGGGAGGATGACGCTGGGTCAGATCGATGGGTTGTAATCCTCTCTTCTAATGTTTACATCAATAAAGCTATTCAAGTCTTCCTCCACATTCTTGTATGTTTGATAATATATATGCATTTGTGTGGTCAATATATATCTGGTCCTATATTGTTTATGATTGTAGATCTCTGCACTTTGAAGATATTATTCTGCTTTGACTTTATAGGTACTCTTTGAAGTGAAGTTGTCAAGGGAAGGGTGGCAAACATCCGTCAGTGAGGAGAAGGAACAAGCAAGGAACTGAGAAAAAGATCGAGGTTGTTATTCTTTGCTCCTCTCCTATCTACTTCTCATAAAGGAAAACGAAAGTAAATTTAATCTGTTTGTTTCTAAGATAGCTACCCGTCTTAGTGGGACTAGCAGCTCTACATAGACACTAGATTTCCTGATAATAGAGGGAACCACACTCTATGATATGGAATTCTTAATATCCTGCATAACAGAGAACTAATCTACCTAAATCAGATTTACAAGTTTGATGCATTGTGCATAGCTCGCCAATCATGGAAAAGTGCTAGGGACATTCAACTATTAGAGGGGGATGTTGGTGATTGGGATGATTATATCACCAACCTAAGAAGTGCAACATATCTCCAAATGATCAGCATTATCATTTGTCATGGTGGGGGGGGCCATGAAAAAGGGGAATCCTTTGGTAAAAGAGATATACAATGGCATCCCTAGGGAGGAATTGGGACATCAAGGGAATTCTTGGATTCAGAAAATTTGGAAAGGGAATATCCCCAACAAAATCAAGTGTTTCAGTTGGCTTCCTATTAAGGACATAGTATTCAGATGGAATAATTTACTTAACAGAGGACACATAGGCCCAAGGATATGCCTCTTCTGTAAGAAAAGTAGTGAGGACAATGCACATTTATTTCTGCATTGCCCATATGTGATGGTTTTTTGGGAAGGGGTATTGGACACCTTAGGCATCATGCCAAGGAAGAATTTCACTACATTAAGGAGCTGCAGATGGAAGTGGATTAAATCTTATGATGAATTTCGTTTTCTCCCTTTATATCTCATATGGATCATTTGGTGAAACATAAATGCACTCATTTTTTAGAACATGAACCCGACAGTAAGGGAGGACTTAATCAAAATTGTTGCGTATTTCTTGGAGCTAGGACCAACTCAAATTACAAGCAAGCAAAGAATAATCATTTGGAAAAACATATGGCATGTGAGGACAATGCACATTTATTTTTGCATTGCCCATATGCGATGGTTGTTTGGGAAGGAGCGATGGTTGTTTCGGAAGGGGTATTGGACACCTTAGGCATCATGCCAAGGACGAATTTCACTACATTAAGAAGTTGTGCATGGAAGTGGATTAAATCTTATGATAAATTTCGTTTTCTCCCTTTATATCTCATATGGATCATTTGGTGAAACATAAATGCACTCATTTTTTAGAACATGAAGCCTACAGTAAGGGAGGACTTAATCAAAATTGTTCCCTATTTCTTGGAGCTAGGACCAACTCAAATTGCAAGCAAGCAAAGAAGAATCATTTGGAAAAACATATGGCATACACTCCCAGTGGGTTTCTTCTTCAATGGTGCTTGTTGTGGGAGGAAATGTGGATGTGGGGTTTACATAGTCACTGAGCCCGGAAAAAGCTATCACTTTTGGTGGGAAGGGGGATAAGGCACGAATAGTAAGGCAGAGATATGGGGAGTATTGATAGAAAGGAAATGGTTGGGATTGGAGAGCCTACAAGTCTATTGGGATGAAAAAGGAAAAAGGAATTATCAACTAGACGAAGGGACAAAACAAATTCAACCCTCACACCTTTAATAATCGGATGAAGTGCATCAAGATGATGGTAAGAATATACCAACACACCAATATTGATGGTAAGCATATACCAACACATCAACATTGATCACAAACATTGATGGTAAGCATATACCAACACATCAACATTGATCACATCTACAGAGAACTCGACTGCAGATTTACTATCCAAAAGAGGTATTGGGAAAGAATGTTTTGTACAACGTTCAATCACGGGGTTAAGACTAATGAGTGAAGTATCAATTTCTCCAAGAATTAGAAGACAATGTTGAGTAATGAAAGGTACATGTGACATTTTTCTTTGTGTTTTCTTTTTTATCATTAAATAAGATATGGACTAAGTAGGATTGATAGTGAACTAGAGCTCTTATGTACATAGAACTAGAAGATATAGTTACTAAAAAAGACACAGATCACTACCTTTTTGAAAGTAATGTTGGTTGAAAAAGTAAGCTGTAATCAACATACATGACTCATTTACTATCTGCTTAATATTAATTACGAAGCTTTTTTTTCCAAAAAAGCAAAGAACATGGTATGTCCCAATCTGTAATCTTCTTTTACTGCTCTCAATGGTCCATACAACCAGACATAAAGTTTTTTTTTTTTTTTTTTTTTTTTTTTTTAATTACGCTCCGTCCCTAATAGCCGCAACGACTAGGTTCTCCATAATCCAATAAATACACAAGTGTAGTGCTACATTCACCAGATCGACCATAGTTTGGCAGAGTTCGCAGTCTTCAGTATACAAAAATGTAGGCAGTCAGTCTTTTCGTAAATCACACTATCACTTTCGAAACAAGGAAAGGTCGATGCATCTAAATACAATAGAATGATAATAGCACAACCATGTTGTTTTCTTTTTATACTCAACCACCATAATCTTTCGAAGACATTCTTTTAACACAATGTAGAATTGAACATTAAAAATAATAACGAAGTATACCCATTTTCTCCTTGCTTCATTTAATCTTCGGCAAACTAGGACTCGATGATCCTTGTTTCTAGGGACGCCTTCCAACTCAGAAACTCCTATTTCCAACTCTATAGAAAAGTAAATGCGCTCTGAAATGCGAGGAAAATAACGCTCGCCCTCTGAGTGACAACACGTGAATCGAGATAGCAGCATGGAGAGAGAGGGCGAGAACTATTTTCCTCGCACGTTAGAGCGCATTTACTTTGCTATAGAGTTGGAAATAGGAGGCGCCTCCAAATGACAGGATCACGACCTTTAACTTTCCTCGCCCGTCGCCATCACAAATTTCTTTTCACTGAGCCTCAGAACTTTCCTCGGATGAGACACTCACACCTACATCAATCGACCAACGGAAAACTTTTCCCAACGACCAACCATAGATTTGGGAAGATATATTATAACTCCTGAAAAATCACCGAATTTTTTCAAGATATTTTGAATCTAACATAATTTAATTTTAACGGTGATAATTAACACAATTCTACGGATAACCATAACACTCAGAAGACTCCCGGAAAGTCCAAATAATTTTTTCGAGGGACATTTTTTATTTATTTATTTATAACCATAACAGTTGAAGAAGATAAGAAAATTTCCAAGAAATAGATAATTCTCCACCTCCAGTGTACCTCCGGTGAAAACCTCTTCACTTGCAATGAATTCTTTGCATCAACTGGAACTGTCTCCCACAGTCACACGTCCTATTATCTGTGAGAAGGGAACCCACTGGCAACACTACTCCTTCAACGCGTGGACTTCCTGTGGTAGTTGCAGCGGCAATGAGTTGAAAATAATTAATATTATTTTGTATTAATGGAGAAATGGTTGCACACGTTGTAACATATCTCCTTAGTTTAGGATTTGTTCCTAGAGTTTATGAGTTTAGTTGCAACTTCCTTATCTATAGTAATGTACTTAATGATGTAATTACTCATTTGATGGATAGTAGATTGTACGGAGAGAGTTCTCTTTGTTTGAGTGCAGTCTCCAAGTGCAGTACTCACCTGTGAGCTGCAACTCTTTCTTTTTCAATTCAAGTCTGATTTTTATCTTGGTATCAGAGCTCAGAGTAGGGACAGGCTTAATTTTTTTTTTTAGGGTGCATCATTGTACAGAACTATAGTGGCGGTGGAGTATATAGAAGCATTTGTAGAATCAGGTGAACTGCAGTAACACCTGGAACACAGGTCTCAGATGACTGATCATCTATGAGTAGAAGAAAGGGTTGGCGCGGTTTAGTCACGAACAATCACGCCATTTTTGAGCGGTAAGAAGGGTTCGCATGGTTTTTTAAGGAACAATCACACCATTTGGGGCGGGTTTGAGAGTGATAATTGTGCCAACGCACCAGGAATTGCAATTGGTGTGGAAAAGCAATCCTTAATCGTGCCAATTTGATTTTGTTTTCAACACGAGTCTTTCGCTGTCGAGGTGCGCCAGCCTCTTTCTCTTTGGAAGATCTGCAATTGTTTTTTTTTTTTTTGCAGATCGGCCTTGCCTCGTGGTGGCACTTTGAAATTTCAGATCTGTTCGGTGGTAGTAGATCGGATTTGCCCAGTGGTGGCGCATTGGAGCTCTTGATCTGTTCGGTGGCAGTAGATCAGATTTGCCCAGTGGTGGCGCATTGGAAGTTCCTGATCTGTTCGGTGGCAACAGGTTGGATTTGCTCAATGGTGGCGCATTGGAAGTTCCTGATTTGTTCGGTGGTAGCAGATTGGATTTTCCCAGTGGTGGTGCATTGGAATTCCTGATCTGTTCGGTGGAAACAGATCGGATTTGCCTGGTTGTGGCGCATTGAAGTTCTTGATCTGTTCGGTGGCAGCAGATCGGACTTGCCCGGCGGTGGCTCATTGAAGGTACAAATTTATTTTTCAGCAAAACAAAGGTTCAGATCTGGTATGTTATGATTTTTTTTTCCCTGAAAGTGTTCAGTTGGATAGACTTATTCATCAAAGGATCAGAAATTTTATCAGTCCAATATGAGTAACAGTATAGAATCGTATCTCCACGAGTCTGGCAAACTCGATGGATCAAATTTCTCCAACTGGAAATTCAAGATGCAGACTTTACTTGAAAGTGCACATGCGTGGTCGATCGTTATAGGAAATGAGTTGAGACCAGGATCAGCTGCACAAGAACAAGATTGGGATAAAAGGGAGACAAAAGCGAAGGTCATATTGAATATGTCCGTCAAGGACAATGTTCTCCCACATATTAGAGACTGTAAATCGACCACTAACATTTGGACAACGATAAAAAACCTATACCAGACGCAGAATAGAAACCGTGTCTTTTCACTCAAAGGAAAGCTGTTTGCATTGAAGATGGAGGAGAATGAGTCCATTGTTGGATTCATTGCTAGAGTCAAAGACCTAAAGGATAGATTGGGAGATATCGGAGAGAAAGTTTCCGATTCAGATCTGGTCACGATCACATTGAATGGAATGACTGATGAATACTAGGTGTTTATCACAGGGCTGTCAGCAAGGGAGAAAGCCCCTGCATTTGAAGAGCTGATAGGAATTCTGCTACAGGAAGAAGAGCAACGACAAAATTTGAAATCAAAGAGCAATGACCTTGCTTTGATGGCAAAAAGGAGATAGTATCGAGGGAAGTAGCATCAGCAACCGCAGCAGCAGCAGTAGAAAGGTGCTAATACATTTTAGAAGAGACCATTTAAAGTTATGTCTGCTAATAATTTTCCCATCAAGAAATGTTTTTATTGTGGAAAACCTGGTCATTAGATTAAATATTGTTATAAGAGGTAGGCAGACGAAGGAAGAAACAAACAGAGAAAACATAAGGGTTACTTTGTTGAGGAAGAAGAGGACCACAACCATGAACTTCGACTATTTATAGTCGATTGTGCCCTTTCAACTTCAAAGGCAGATGAAGACGACATATGGTATGTCGATTCTAGTGCATCCTCACATATGACTGGTAAGAAGGACTGGTTTGAATTTCTTGAAGAAACTTCATGTGGGTCGAAAATCAATTTAGGAGATGATAATGGATATGAGATCAAAGGATATCGTGACATTCCTGTAAAGTTACCTAGCGGTGACATTAGACACCTTAAAAATGTATTGTATGTTCCAGGAATTAAGAAAAATTTGGTCTCTGTCTCAATGATTACTGATCAGGACATGCAAGTTCAATTCTTTAAGACTAACTGTGTCATTAAGGATAGCCAGATGGAAACAGTTGCAACAGGAGTGTGCGTGGGGAACCTGTACACACTAGATGTGAAGAGTATGCCACAGCAAGAAATGGTTGCAGCTAGATTGACACCCGAAGATCTCTGGCATCAGAGATTCGGCCATCTTAATCTGCAAGACCTCATCCTACTTCAGAGAAAAGGTATGGTTGATGGACTCCCTGTTTTCCATAATGTTAAGCTGGATTGTGATGGATGTGCATTAGGGAAAATGCATAGAGATGAGTTCCGTTTGCATGTTAATAGAAAGGAAAGAGATATTTTAGAACTGGTGCATACAAACATCTGCGGACCTATGCAAACTAGGTCATTAGGAGGAGCATATTACTTTCTCTTATTTATAGATGATTGCACTAGATTTTCATGGATATACTTTATGAGTAAAAAGAGTCAAGCCTTTCAGTATTTTAAAGAGTTTAAATCCATGGTAGAAAACCAGATAGGAAAAAGGATAAAAATTCTTCGCTCAGATCAAGGGGGAGAATACAGGTTGGGAGAGTTCGTGAATTTCTGCAAGCATCATGGGATTGTACAACAGTTTACAGTGCCCCACACTCCACAGCAAAATGGAGTGGCAGAACAGAAGAACAGAACTCTTGTGGAGTGCGCAAGGAGCATGCTTCAAGGTAAGGGTCTATCAAATGGTCTTTGGGCATAAGCTATTAACACTGCTGTGTATTTAAAGAATAGGAGTCCTACTAAATGTCTAGGCTTAAAAACCCCTTTTGAAGCATTGTTTGTTTTCAAACCAGCAGTGAGTCACTTAAGAATATTTGGTTCGAAAGCTTATGCTCACATACCTAAGGCAGATAGGAAGAAGTTAGATCCCAATACCCTGAAATGGATATTTGTTGGATATGGCACTGAGTTCAAGGCATATAAGTTATTTAATCATGTGACTCACAAGTTTTTTGCAAGAAGAGATGTCATATTTCATGAACAGGTTGAATAAGGAAAGGAGGATTCTAACAGTGGTTGCCACATTCCATTGCTAATAGAAGAAAACAGTGAGGAAGATGAAGAGAAGGAGCAGAAACAAGAAGAAGAAGTAATAGATA
This sequence comes from Pinus taeda, assembly GCA_000404065.3. Classification (NCBI taxonomy): domain Eukaryota; kingdom Viridiplantae; phylum Streptophyta; class Pinopsida; order Pinales; family Pinaceae; genus Pinus; species Pinus taeda. The sequence continues at coordinate 31,779 of APFE030764263.1, read as the reverse complement.
ATGTAATCAATGATGATGCAAGCCCAGAAAACAATGAAATAGACATATTTGAGGTAAGTCCCCTACCAAGGAGATCAAGTAGGAAGACTCGATTACCTTGTAAATTGAGAGACTATGCATTAATGTCAAAGATTTTAAACATTGTAGAACCTGCAAATTATGAGGAAGCAAGTAAATCTGATGCGTGGAGGGCTGCAATGTATGAAGATATAGAATCAATAAACGGAAACCATACTTGGGATTTGGTTGAATTGCCTGAAGGTAAAACCCCCATAGGATGCAAATGGTTGTATAAACCAAAAATAAATGCAGATGGGAGTATAGAGAAACTTAAAGCTAGACTGGTAGCAAAGGGTTACTCACAGCAAGAGGGAATATATTTCGATGACACCTTTGCTCCTATAGCCAAATTAAACACCATTAGAATGCTAATTTCCTTAGCAACAAAACACAAATGGCAGCTACACCAGCTAGATGTTAAGTTTGCATTTCTGAATGGTGACTTGAAGGAAGAAATTTATTTAGTACAACCTGAAGGTTTTGTGAAAAAGGGTCAGGAACATCTTGTGTGTAAATTGAACAAGGCACTTTATGGTTTAAAACAGGCACCCAGGTCGTGGTATGAGAAAATTGACTCATTTTTTGTACAACATGGCTTTCATAGGAGCTTGAATGATCCAAATCTGTATATTAAGTTTAATAAATAGAGGCAAATTATTTTGATTTCTTTGTATGTAGATGATATGATCATAACAGATGCTAACAATCTGATCAAAGAAATCAAACAACAAATGTCACAAGTATTTGAGATGAAAGATCTTGGAAACCTTCATTATTGCTTGGGATTGGAGGTTTGGAAAGATTCTGGACAAACTTTTCTTAATCAAGGGAAGTATGCCAGAAGCTTGCTGGAAAGGTTCAGAATGGAGCAATGCAAATCAGCAGCAACACCATTACAGCAGAACTTAATGTTGAGTAGTGACGATGGTACTAAAGAGGTGGATGCCACCATGTACAGATAGCTAGTTGGCAGTTTGATATATCTGACTACAACTAGACCAGATTTGGCATACTCTGTTAGTGTGTTGAGCTAGTTCATGTCAAAACCACTCGAAAGTCACTCGGTCGTAGCAAAAAGTGTGTTGAGGTATCTTAGTGGTACTAGTAATTATGGCATGTTGTACACTGACACTTCTAATGTTATTCTAGTAGGTTTTTCAGATTATGATTGGGCAGGTAACTTGGATGATCGAAGATCTATCACAGGTTACGCATTCAGCATTGGATCTGGGGTCATAGCATGGAGTAGCAAAAAGCAAAGCACTGTAGCTCTATCTTCATGTGAAGCTGAGTACCATGCATTGTGTGCAGCCACATGTGAAGCTATTTGGTTGAGAAGACTTCTCAACAATGCAGGAGAAGAGCATAAAGAATCAACTATTATCAAAACTGACAACCAGAGTACCATCAAGCTTGCATACAATCCAGTCTTTCATTTTGTTTGAGAGAAAATACAGTCAAAAGAGATATGTGTTGAATATTGAAAAACTTGTGATAACATGGCTGATATTTTTACTAAGCCTCTTGGGTGTGTAAAGTTTGAATTATTTAGAGGGATGCTAGGAGTTCAGGATAATTCTTTCTCCATTAAGGGGGGGAGTTGAAAATAATTAATATTATTTTGTATTAATGGAGAAATGGTTGCACAGGTTGTAACGTATCTCCTTAGTTTCGGATTTGTTCCTAGAGTTTAGGAGTTTAGTTGCAACTTCCTTCTCTCTAGTAATGTACTTAATGATGTAATTACTCATTTGATGGATAGTAGAGTGTACGGAGAGAGTTCTCTTTGTTTGAGTGCAATCTCGAGGTGCACTACTCACCTATGAGCTTCAACTCCTTCTTTTTCAATTCAAGTCTGATTTTTATCTCAATGGCTTCCAGTGGTGTGTACGAAAGGTAAATCTTCATTCTATTCCGCAACTAAAAAAACAGTTGCCCACCATCCATGGCAAGCCAAAACAACGAACCCACAAGAAGGCCACAAAACCTGTGGTGGTTATCACTGTTAAAGAAACAAAATGAAAAGCAAATAAATTGTATATTAAATTATCTCTCTTAAAGAGGTGCAATGTTTACATATTAATATGTATAAGAAATAGTTGAACTAATTTCAGGGTTTTCGGAGATTCCAATAACTACTCAACTGAATTAATTTAGAAATCTTCTTAGACTCCAATAATTACTTAAACTCACTTAAAATTAATCTAAAAATTCCCTTTCTAATCCAAAAAGTTTATTCTCTTAGCTTTCTAAACTTGAAGGATAAATGTTTTTAGTTCTAGGTGAAAGATATATATATTTTTTTAATTATAATTTCAATTTAATTCATCATATATAGTTACCTAAGTTTCACGAGTATGTATTTAAATTCTTCATCATATTTTTGATATATACATAGTGAGATGGGAAAAGAAAATATTTTTTTAATTTTACATTATTTATTTATTTATGTTAAAAAATATAATTTAAAATAATTTTTATTTCTCTCCTTTTAAAAATTTCTCTCTTATTTTAACCTATAAATTATTATTTAATTATTATTTTTTTTCGTTTTGTTTCTACCAGTTCCACAATGCCTTACTCATTACATTTATTGAGAAAACAATGCAGTAAAAGTGTTTCCTTCATAGCCTCCTTTTTTCCATGGTTGATGAAGGGAAATAAAGCTCTACTTATAATTTTTTTGGGTGCATGGAAATAAAGAGGTGGTTAGAATTCTTAAAGAGATGGAGTCCTTCCATTAGCAATTTTTTTTCTATTTTTCTATTTTTAATTAAATCAAATTAATATTTTAAAGAACTATCTTTAATAAGAAGAGAGTACGGTGTTAAGTTAAGATACAGACTAAATAAAAGACAAAATTTATTAAATAAAAAAAAATAAAATTTATTTATAACTAGTACAATAAAAGACAAAATCCATTATGATTAGTTCTGGGTCGTCGTTGACAGAGAGATAACTATTCCAACACATTCAAATGCTCGGCAGTGTTGACATCCTCTCTAGCGATGCAAGTTAACCAAAACATCATCTGTGATGCTATGCAATTGCGTAATATTGGGCATTTTTAAAAGAAAACACTAGACGTGTGACTAGCTAAAAGAAGATTCCGACAGATATGTAACTGCCATGTAAAGGATGGATGGAGTAGATGGGTATGCCAATACAAGCAATGGATGTTAGAAGAAAAATTAGATGTATGTAGTTAAAAGAATTTGAGGGCAATTTAACTGTAAATTTTGGAATATCCAGAAAACTGGATAGATAAGAGTAAATTAAACTTGATTTCTCTTATTTATCAGATTGTGGCAATCCTAATTAATTAGCCAAACGACATGACAGGGCCATGCGAGGGATTATGGAGAAAGATGGAGACATTGTTATCCGCAGCCAAAGTTTGACACGAGAGGTTTCGTTTCCCGTTATCATAAAGGCCAACTACAGTCGGAGTGAAGCCATCGAACCCTCAGAACCAGGCAACTATTAAAGTCAAACGTTTAACGCTTCAAACACGTAATATGATTGAAATTTTCTATCATGCATTGAACTAGATCAACTTGTTGTAGAGACGTATGGAGTATGTTAATTTCTATCTTTTGAAGTAGAATTATTAGAAGTCAAACATTTAACGCTTCAAACACGTAATTTGATTGAAATTTTCGATCATGCATGGAATTAGAACTTGTAATAGAGAAGTTGGGTGGTAGAATAAGCCTCTCAATTTAATTATACATAAACCTTTATAACCAGTGACAAAAAGTTAAAGGTTAAAATGGGATATAACCAGTTTAGGCAAAGTTTCCAAAAGTTGGACACTTCAAACGCCACAGCTATTAATATTCAGATCTTGAACGCTTCAAAAGCTGTGATTATTAGCATTCAAACGTTGAACACTTCAAAAGTTGTAGCTACTAGTATTCAATCGCTAAACAGTTGAAAAGCTGCAGTTACTAGTATTCAAACGTTGAACAGGGCATGGCAGAGAAGTAAGGCGTAGATTATTTTTGCAGCAATTTTCCCCTTCTCGGAATTTTGTGAGCAAATATTTCTAATCTATCTTTATAGTATGTATATTTATTTAGAACATGGCAGAATCAGTAGACAGTCTTTTCATGCGTGAAACTTTGAATCCATGGCTACTTTAATCATCAATTCTGAACGATGACACTAGGAGGGCGACAAAATTTAAAACCCAATCGACTGGCAAAATCCTTACGTGTCGATTGCTGATTCGCATGTTCATATTCTTAATCAGCAATCTCCATAAGCTAATCTCTGTCACTTGGTCAAACCTAGAGATCTCCATAACCTAATCTCTGTGACCTGGTGAAATGAGTTTTGGTAATCTTAATTACTCATTTGTTTTACGAACTGTTTTATTTTTCGAATCATAATATATTCTAAAATAAAAACTAATAGCCTTTAAAAAAAATAGAAAATAATAAAAGTAAATTCGGAATTTCATTAAATTCATATAGTTAAATGAAAATTGGGATATTTAAGAAGTAAGTGGTAATATGGTTTTGAGATTTATTAAACATTTGCGTTATTATTTGACTTCTAAGAATCAGTTGGATCACTTATTAACCACTTGGACCAAGGCTTAATGAGTAAATAGCTAGGCACTTAGTTGTAGTAAATATGATTTCTATGGGGTAGATTTTCAATGATATGATCTACATAATAAAATTAATATAAATATTCAAGGCTATTGTGAAAAGCATCACAAGGGATGTGAGCTAACTTAGGAGGAAGATTAATATTCAAGGCTATTGTGAAAAGCATCATAAGGGATGTGAGCTTATTTTGGAGGAAGATTAAAGGGTTTTAAGGTGGGGAGAAATAATCATATATTTTCCAAAAATTTCAATCTTTTAATATAGGTTTTATTTAAATATGATGAATTATTTTTTAATAAAAGTTTAAACATTAAATGCATGGCATGAATTGTGAGAAAGCCTAATTTACATAGTTTTTCATCTATGGTGGCTAGCTACAACTATTATGGGGGTGTAGATATCGTCTATTTTTATGAAAATGTATTTATCCACTTGGGTTGGGCTCATTAATTCTCCTCTATTCCCATAAATATTTTTTATTCTAATTCATTCAACCATTCAAACTCACCATTCTTATCCTCAAACACTAACGCAGTTATGAAAACATATAGCCTTATGTTTTAGATTGGGATACAAATCTACCAAGAACCAAACTAGCTATGGGAGAGTAAATCATGGACCTAAGAAGAGAGATGGTTAGATGCAAATGGTAATAGAGTTTGGATTATTTAATCAATGTCCCTTCCCCTCACTAATTGTTGTTATTTGGGTACAAAAATGAGAAACTAAACTAAACAATAGGAAGGGTTCCTCTTTCCTACATTAAGAGAGTTATAATGGGAATAGTGCTAAGGGATTATTCAACAAGCCAGGGAGATGTATTCCTTGTATTAAGTGGACATTGGATGAGGGTTATATGAGTTATTCGTTATGAATATATTGACTTATCCTTGGAGTTATTTCATTTGGTAAGTTACTCGTGAATATATATTTAGTTTCTTTTTTTCTTGGTGGCATCATAACCTAGCGTTGGGCTGGAATTTTCAATGGCTTCCAACAATTGAGTGAAAAACTACCCATACATAGCTAGTTCCTTTGACCATATTGGTTAAAAGATAAGTGTATGAGCTCTCTCTTTAATCTCTATTTATAAATCCTACAACCTAAGCTTATATTATTTTTTAAAATGAAACCTTAGGATTTTGGGAATAACATCATTGTATGTGGAATTTCATGAAAATGTTGCATCTATTTCTAAATCAACACTTCACACTAGACTGTTACGATACATCCCTCATAATAATTTTTCCAGAATGGAAAACAATAGACTAATCCAAAAGATTGATTAAAAAATAAATATGATATTTCTAGAAAAATCCTCTTTCTTTTGTTTCATTTACCAATTTCTTTAATTGCTTTAAATTTTGCTTCTAACTAAAAGAAATTTCTCCTTTTTTTTGCATTAGAAATTTAAGGTTGTGAGGTGAGTATGCTTTGGAAGATAATGAACGTGCAATAAGCAGGAAAATGGAGAAGAAATAATATCTCTACAATGCCTTCAACAAGATGGAAAACATGGTCGATATATTGTTTGCAAATTATGAGGAGAAAATGGACAAAGAGGAACAAGAGAAAGAGAGAACATATGATGATGCTCCATATCCATGTTTGTGTGAATATTCTTCTTCTTCATCTTCCCCTCATCATTCAAATGAAGAGATCAACAAGGGCATTCAACTAGAGAATCTTGAATTGAGGACCTTCAAGAAGCAGAACCGGAGAAGTAAAGATTAAAACTTTAACTACCAACCATGGTAGAGGCCTTGGAAAATTTGAAGTGCAATGAAGGCCTAATGAGGCCATCATTAAAAACTTTAATAACTAAGGTAATTTTTTTTTTTATAGTTTTTCAATTTCATTCTCACGTGATGATAATGATTTGGGTGCTTTTGAAAGGCACACTACAAACATTCATTTGAGATTAATGAAGAAGATGGGATATGAAGTCAAGGGCATAGGAGTGAATGGAAAAAAGTATTGTGAATCCCATGCAAGTGGTCAAATTTCCTTGATTTGCAGGATCGGGGTATATTGAAGGAGAGTGCTTGAAGGCAACAAAAGCCAGCAGAAGCCAGGGGTTCTTGAGACAAAGAATCCAAGTCATTACCGAAAGAATCGAGGAAAAAGGATGTTGTAAGCACATCACAATATTCCTATCACAATGTGCATTGTAGAGGAAGAGCTAAGGAAAGAACTTGTCAGAAGTCTTGCACTAGAAACAACCAAGCAAGGTAGAAAAGGTGTCAAAATTCTAATGTCTCTTTTGATTACAAGTAGATTGACAGTGATGAGCATAATTTTTTGCATAGAAAACCATGTACTTTTTGTGTCTTGTATAACCATGTTGTTTCCAAGTGTGGCAGCACCAAAAATGACAAGAAATGAAGGCCCTTTTCCACATCACGAAGGGAAGAAGGGCTGGAAAGTCTAGAAGAAGAATAATTTTTTCTGCCATTACACCAAGAGTGGACATCAAAGAGATACATGTTAGGAGCTCCATCTAGAGCAACAAGCAAAGGATGACTAGAAAAGAACCTAAGACAAAACCAATAAATTAAGTTGTCGAACAAGATAATAGGCTAGCCATTCACCTGGTTGGGTAAGAAGTGGGGATTCATAAGTATTTAAGCATGGCCACATTTTCGCAATCACTTGTTGAGAAATGTTTGTAAAAAAGTGGTGAAGTGTTTACCATCACTTATCAATGCAACATGATGATATATTTGGCCTTCTGGCTGATAGCTTGGGTATTGGTTTTTAAACTTGACCAATGAGTCTGCCATAAACTCTTGGAAAGTATCAAGATTGCTTGGGTCATGATCGGTCTTTTAATGTTGTACTACAAGTTTGAATAGGACACAAGTGTCGATTTATCACTTATGGCTATGAAGTACAAAGGTGAAGGAGAATGAAGTGTGGCCTATTAGGGAACTTGTGCAAAAGAGGGAGTGAAATAGAAAAATCTCCTCGTTGGGGAGGAATGATCTAGGTGGCTACAGAGAGGCTCAAAAACCAAAGTCTTCAGAATTTGTCGAAACCAGAATCGAAACATATAGCTCTTCACCTTGATTCCAATGATGTAGACAACACTAAAATTTTAATTTTTATGCTCAACATATTCGCAGTAAAAGTTTTTTTCAACTTGGCCCCACTACCTAAATTTAGTATAGCGCCAGCTAAAGTTGGAGGATCACCAAATCTGGCAGACCCGCTAAATTTGGTAGAACCCACCAAATTTGGTAGCAAGTAAGTAAACAAAATTTTAGCATCTATCAGTAGTCAGAAATGATTACATTTTCACCTCTTTAATTTTGCCAGTGACCCCTAGAATTTGGTCAACATGTTTGTAACAATTTGTTATTTAAAATAAATAAATAAATATAATAATGGGGCAAGCCTGATAGACCTGCACCCACACCCAACGATTTTTATATTATATATATACTCATTGTTACAAAATGTCCAACGAACAAACCGCAAGTGGCACCATGAACCATGGGGGCCAACGATATTTGAACTCGCTTAGCCAACAAGTTAGCCCTCTCAGCGGGCGACTCCATAATTCAAATAAATCTCCAATCGAAATCAAAATGACGACTCCAAAATAAGAAATAGAGTGTCATTTTTAAACCAAATAGGTGGGCCACGGGTTCAAATGTGGACCACCCATAATCGATTGTTAGTTTTCACCAACACACCAGCTATTCTTGGTTTGAATTTAACACTTCCCAATAAATATTAAAAGCTTTACTTTTCATTCTCCAAGGTAGAATAAAGGAACCACAAATTGAGAGCCAGTACGTGAAACCCAACATGGGCAGGGCCTGATTTTCGAGATAGATAATATTCTAAGGGAATATTCCCTCAAATATTCCCTAGTATATTCCTTGTGCAAATTCTCTGAGGAATCTTGGAGATTCTCTCGGGGCTGATTTTTTATGGTGTCCGAAACATGTCAAGTTTATAATCATTTGAAATTGTTTTTCACTAAGAGTCTGATGGTGTAGTCAGTTTCTTCATCTAAGTAGAATATTTTTCACCCATGTCCAAAAGAGAATCTTGTGAGGAATCTAAATGATTCTGAGGGACCCACATTTGATGATGACAAAAAAGGGGTCATGTTTATACTTATATTTAATAGTTTTTTGCAAGGAACATGATGGCATGGGTGGTTTCTTCATTCGAGTGGTTAATTACATTAGAGCAAATTTCAACCTAAAAGTGGCCTTATAAGGAAAAATAATAAAATACTAGTTATAAATTTTGGAGGGGAAAAAACAAAACTAGTTTTTATTTATTTATTTTATTTTTAGCTTATCTCCTTATAGGTTTTATCAAATTTCAAGTGTAGACACTCATTGCATGTGTAATAAATTCTACATCCAACATGTTTCAACACCTTTTTTTATGTATCTTCAATTTTTATCAATTTGGTTCTTCTCATAATTATGCATAGTAGGTGGTCGTTGGATATGGAATTTAATTCGCATCCAACAAGTGTCTATATGTGAAATTTGTGTAAACCTATAAGGAGATAAGCCAAAAATACAATTAAGAAAAGTAGTTTTTAGTTTTTTATTTTTTTTATTTTCCCTCAAAAATATTTACATGTACCTCTTTTTAAGTTTAAATGGTTTTGATTGTTTTACATATTATGTACGTGAAAATTTCATGGGCACTTTTAGGCTGAAAGTTCACCTAATTTTTGGTCATCCTTAAACTTGGAGGTATAAGGTGTATTTTTACCATGTGTTCATTTGATTTTGTTGAAATCATGATTTGAATCCAAGATCCATCTATGTTACATTGTGAGAGGATATTTAGTATGCCACTTTATGTGAGAGATTCTTCCTTTGTCATGTTGAAGGAGAACACCTTGTGAGTGAGATTCTCTATAGGAGAACGTCTCTTGGGAGAGAAATGCAACTCTAGGTAAGAGTTTCATCATTGTATTGATAGATATTGTGTCATGTACTCATCATCTTCTTGCGATGACTAATGAAGTGACCTCCCCAATCTTGACCCCAGACCTGGAGACGAAGTTCACACTAGATGAACTTTGTTATCATATCGTCTGTTATGTCTGCTTCATGTTTCATGTTGATGGTTTATTGAAGTGTTGTTTATTCATTCAAATTTCTCATTATTTCAAATGCAAGTATATGTTAGTAAAAGGTATTGTATAATGGAGATTTTGTTTGAAATCATTCACAAAAGTTTCCCAAATCAAGTGGTATCAAAACAGTCTAACCTTTTTCCCAGGGATTGTGAATATCATCATGGGAGAGATAAACATGCGAAAGGAAGGAAATGGAGAAGAACCAATATCTCTGCAAGGCATTCTACCGGATTGAAAACATCGTAGATATATTATTTGCATATTATGAGGAGAAAATGGAAAAAGAGGAACAAGAAAAGAGAGACTAGAGGACAAAGCTCCATCTCCATCTTCATGTGAATATTATCCTTCTTCATCTTCTTCTCATAATTAAAATGAAGATATAAAATAGACCCTTGAAGTAGAGAATGTTGAACTAAGGATATTGCTACAAGAAGTAGAAGAGGAGAAGAATATATTGCAACTTTAAATACAAGCCATGGAAGAGGCCTTGGAAAAGTTGATGTACAACAAAGGCTTAATGAAGCCATCATCACTAGCTTCAATAGTTGATGTAAATAGTGTTTGTAGTTCTTCAATTTTATTCTCACATGATGATCATGCTTTGGGTTCATTTAAAAGGCACATTATAGGCATTGGTTCAATATTAATGAAGAATATGGGATATGAAACCAAAGTCTTAGGAGCTAATGGATAAGGCATTTTGAATCCCATCCAAGTGGTGGAATTTCCTTGATTTGTAGGATTGAGGTACATTAAAGGAGAGTGCTCAAAGGATACAAAAGAAAGGGGTTATTAAGACAAAGAATCCATGCTATTATCGAAACCATCCAGGAAAGAGGATGTTTGAAGAACATCACAATATTCTTGTGACAATGAGCATTGTAGTGGAATAGTTAAGGTAAGTACCTTTCACTAGTTTTGCACCACGGACAACCAATAGGGGTATAAAATGTTTTGATATTCTAATATCCCTTTTAATTACAAGCAGATTGATAAAGATGAGAAAAAATTGTGGCATAGAAAACCATGTACTTTTTGTGGTTTGTATAAATATGTTGTTGCCAAGTGTTGGAAAAGAATGGAATCAAGGAAAAGTACAAGTCATGAAGTCCATTCTCCACATTAGGAAAGAAATAAGTTCAGGAGAGTCTGGAGGAAGAATTTTTTTTTCAACCATTATAAAAAGAGTGGATATCAAAGAACCACATGTTGGGAGCTCCATCTAGAGTAGCGACTGAAGGAGGATACAAAAAGAACCTAAGAAGGAACCAGTCAATCAAGCTGTTCAACAAGATAAGAAGCTACTCATCAACCTAGTTGGGTAAGAAATCAGGATTCATAAGTAGTTAAGCATGGCCATATTTTATAAATCACATGTTCTGAAATGTTTGTAAAAGTGGTGAAGTGTTTACCAATACTTATGAATGCAACATGATGATATCTTTTCCTTTTGGTTGATATCTTGGGTACTGGATTTTGTTATGTTTTTTGATTTAAAATGTACCAATGAGTGGGTTATAAACTCTTTGAAAATATGGTGGTTTCTTGGGTCATGATTGGTCTTGTTAAAGAACTTGTGTTTTGCAGTTGCACTACATGTTTTCATAGTATAAAATCATTGGTTCATCACTTATGGCTTGGAAATACAAAGGTGAAGGAGAAGGAATTATGCCCTATTACGGAACTTGTTGTGCAAATGAGGGAGTATAACAGATTGTAGATTGTGTTTACGCTTTTGGAGTACCAAAATATCCTTAGTGGGGAGGAATGATCTAGGTGGTTCCAAAGAGGCTCAAAAATTAAAGTCTTCATCATGGTATCAATGGTGGAGAGGACACTAAAATCCAAATCTAGATAATCAAGATATTTGTAGTCAACATTTTGGTCAACTTGACCCCTCTAGCTAAATTTAACATAGCGAGATATAAACTTGGTGGTTCACCTGTGATGATCCATCCTAAGGTCCTCTAACTAAAAACTAAATTTCTCTAATTTTAAACACAATAAGATGGGAAATAACTTACTTATCTCTAAACATTTATTTGATGATAATATACCATTAAAATTTACTTACCACAGATTAAATAAGTAAGAATTTCATTGAAACCATTTACATAAGTAATCAATAAACTGAGTAATACATGTTCCAATATCTTAGTTCAGATGCTACTAAGCTCCTGACTATGTTGGGATGCTTCTCTTGACTACTCGACTGGATATGCCTCCTAGCCAACTAGAAAGAATTTCCTAGCCCAGGGAACCTCCACAGTTTCCCTAGCCCTCCGAGCCCAAGTCTAATCAGATGTAGTGTGTTCGAGTTTAACAAATACTCTCTAGATCCAAGTTTGATCTCCCTCCTCTTTCTCCACATACCTCCTCCAAAACAAAACCAAAACCAAAACCAAGACTAAGGATTTTTCCCCTCTCCTTTCATCATCCTTCCCATTTTATGCTTCTTCCTCCCATCCACCTCAACCGCCTATCATTAATGTCATGACTACGCCTTCATCCCTTCATTTAGTATCCTTGACTTTTCTTACCATATCTTCTCCCAAGCAGATTTGAGAAGACATTTTGGGGATAATATATGGATATTTAATTTGGAAATTAATTGGGGAAGACCATATCTTCTCCCAAGTAGATTTTGAGAAGACATTTTGGGGATAACATATGAATATTTAATTTGGAAATTAATGGAGATGACCATATCTTCTCCCAAGTAGATTTTAAGAAGACACCTTGGGATATGGATGTTTAAATTGGAATAAATGGAAGGAGACCATATCCTATCCACAATTAAATTTGAGAAGACAAGTTGCGAATTGAATAATAACAACAATAAAATTTATATCAGTAAATAAATTTACAGTTTCACAAATGTAGGTATGTACCAATATTTCTTATAATTATAAGTCAATATTTTTAGGTAATATAAACACTAATAAAATTTGCATGGTAAGATTGATTAGGGCATTACATACACCACTCCTTCAGAAAAAATTGTCCTGAAGTTAGAGTGAAAAAGATACAAGGAGTTCAAAAGCAGTTCGATAATAAGGCATAACAAAATAGGGAGAGAGTTATAGTAGTAAAATTTAATCATTCAGGCAATGATACCACTTCCCATCAAGAGTCTCCAGCTAATATATATCCTCCTATCCTTCCTAACCTACTTCCGTTCCCACCTTATCCATACTCTACTATTAGATATTATGGCATCGGCTATACCAATATAACCACTGATAAAACCAATATGGTGGAAGCATCAACTATATCGAGCTAACATCCCTAGCAGGCAACTGGCAATCGTCATCACATGTCTATGGGAGTGTGTCCATCACTTCCCTCCTACGATTCCAGGTTTCAAGGTTACACGGTGGGAAATATCTCCACTCCAAATCACAACTAGGGTCAACACCCTAATATGGACCACACTACAACACTAGTTGGATACTTGTCATCGAATAATCTAGTCAGGTAGTCTTCTCACTTGACATTTACATTTTACCCATGTCATAAGAGTGCATATCAAGTGGATACAAAATGTAATAGAATAATGTGCATCATACCTTTCATCATTAGATGTCTCTACCTTCCCCAATGGAAGAGTAAATCTTGGTTATCATATGGTTCTTTCCAATCTACGGGTTAGTTCTCATTCATGCATGTATATAACAAAAAAATATATATAGATAAGTGATCTTAAACATCATGTTATTAAGTCTAGTATCCACGTGTAAATTTTGTAGTTCATACTGGAAATAAATCCTACATTAGACGAATCATAATTTCACTAAGTTGTTCATTAGATAAATCATATCCACATAAGCCATATATGATACAACAATAACTCTGATAACACTAGATAAATCATAACCAAGTACGTCATACAATAGATCATACATCAAACATTTCCATCATCAATACCTAATCAATATAATGATTTATATAAGTAGTTTCACCTGCCCAACCAAATGCATCAATATTACATAGTGTTCATAAATAAATAACATGGGACAACAAAATAGAGCCTTACCATAGGTAGCTATCTAAGTCAAAATGGGCATCACAGATGCTCAAAAGTGAGGGGTAGTTGCAATGTATAGTCTTTGCATCCTCCTCGGTAGCAAATCTTGGGATGTACTTGTCCCATTGGATCCTTATGAGTAAGTTGTATGGTATTGTAGAGAATTTATGTGATAGGATATTTTATTTTATTTTATTTTAGCTAGGTCATTTAGTTCTTATATTCAAAGACCTCATGTATTTTGGACCTAAATGTTTTCTTCTTGCAGCCTCCATATACCAAATGAAACAACGATTGTTTGATAATGATTATATATGTAAAAGATTATGCTAACTCCTGGATATATAAATCTTAAAAAGTACAGATAGTTTGAATGAGAGTATCACAATTGTATCTATTTACACATTTGCATGATATTGAGACTTTCAAAATTACCACTAGTTTAAGGGCTTGAGTGTTTTCTTAAGTTCTAATAAGTAAACACTATATGCAAAACACAACTAGATACTAAGGTTTGAAGAGCAATTGAACACTAAAAAGTGAGAAATCCTATCTATGGACTTGTAATATTATGCAAAACATATTCAGAGACTCAACGAATCACAATTAAAAACTAAGTAAAGAAATTTTAATATTGCTAAAACATACTATTTGTAATGATTGTGAAGTGGAAAATAATTAGGGACTAAGATGTGAACAATTATGAAATAATATTCATGAATTTACATAATTGTAAGAGTTTGTGAATTCTCTTTCTTGATATTTTTATTTTGGGTTTTACATGGTTTTCATTGGCATTTACATTCCATAAATTATTCCATCCATCATCAATCATTTGAATTGATGGTTACAATAATTGGCATCCTTTGGATCTTGTTGCAATAATAAATACCAACACTTTGGAGGATTGTCACAACTTCTTATTCCATCCATCTTCAATAACCATTTTTTTTATTTCTAATTTTTTAAGTGAAAGTAATATTTATTTTATTTACTTAAATGCTTTTTTTTTT